>JASCZW010017017.1:0-17720 GCA_034211315.2 Aedes japonicus | reverse complement strand
AGGAGGCTACCAAACATACAGAAACACAAATTTAAACCAAACATGAAAACTATCCCTACCGCTATTGAAATTTGTATGCAGGGGTTTTTGGGTCCGGGAAAGGATCTTATTATAGTTCGACACCCCTCCCGCCTTTAGAAAGGCATGCAATTGAAAAACTGTTTGCTGCATAACTCGAGAACTAATCAAACAAATTGAACCAAATCTGGCATGTGGAGGTTTTTGTAGATGAATACTGTTTCAATGCTAATTTCGAGATGAATACTGTTTCAATGCTAATCCAGCAAATGGAACCAAATTTGGCATATGGAGATTTTTGAAGGAGAGAAATGTTTCTTTGATGATTTGAGACCCCTTCGCCTTTAAAAGTGGAGGGACGGATCTCCCATATAAATGAAACACAAATTTTTGCATAACTAATCCAGCACATGGAATCAAATTTGGCATGTGGAATTTTTTGAAGGAGAGATATTTTCCTATGGTGGTTTAAGACCACTCTGCCCTCTTAATGAGGGGGGTCCCATAGAAATGAAACGCAATTTTCTGCATAACTCGAGAACTATTCAAGTTAATGAAACCACATTTGGCATGGGGGGCTATTGGAAACATGATGTTTATTTATTATCAAATGGATTTCTGTCTGACCGATCGGAGGGAAAATATGTATGCAGGTATTTTTGGGGCTGGGGAAGGTTCTTATGACTGTTTGAGACCGCTTCCCCCTTCCGTCTCGCATACAAATGAAACACAAATTTCTGTATAGCTTGAGAACTAACCAAGCAAATGGAATCAAAAATGGTATGCGGGGTTTTTTGAATGCAAGAAATGTTTCTATGATGAATTCAAACACAAATTTCAACCAATCCTGAGAATAATCCAGGTAACTAAGCCACTGTGTATTGTCTGGGTAAGAAGAATGTTCTGATAGAAGTTTGAACTCCTTATTACTCAAAAAAAAAAACTCATTCAGCATTCAGCTAGTATATAATAAATACAAATGATTGTAGTATTTTGCATTTAAATAAATCTATACACTATTATATCAATTTTTCATGGGAATAGGAGGGACCATCAGGGCACCCGATTGAAACACTCTGGATTGGGAGAGTGGGAATGTCAACTCCCCATTGCTAACAAATTGTGAATATAAGGTGGGCTCGTCTCCCCGCCCATTGGGGTATCCTCATTGTAGATGGCTTGCTCTTTTGACCAATTGTTCAATCTTGTTGTTGCAAGGAGATCCTCTTTTCCCTGTGGATAGGTATAAGTGATGTTGCCTATCTATCCACTAAACCCGTTCTTGGCCCTTCATACAATGGTTTTAGGATACTCAGTGGTCTCATAGAGAGGGGAGCCCATTGCTGTCCGACTTAGTTTCCGTACTTTAATTGATGGTAGTACATATTATACATCATACATCATAACTATGTAATGAAATTATAGATTTAGTTGCAACATTTATGTATAAAAATTATGCAATTAAATGGTAAATGAAACACACATCGTATATAACTCGCATGTTTCCTGATGCAAAAAGTGCATTCAAAATATATTTTCAATTCCAGTACAAGTTTCTTGAAGAATCATGATGAAAATGAAAATAATCAAGGGAACCACATTTTCGTTCGTTCACATCGATGAAGCTCAATGGAAACACGAACGAAACTATTTGAAATGAAACACAGGCGGTGCGGAGTTTTATCTGAGACGTTCATTGTGCTGCTCGATTGTTGTGAAGCTGCTTGGCTAAGGTAGGAAATTGAAACGTATAGGAAAGGCTTGTAACAAGGAACACGATTCGGTTTTTGCTCGTAACATGTATAATTTAAGAAAGAGGAACTAAAAGGCTCTATGTTTGCCCACGGAACTGATTATTTATAGCCATAAAAAAAAATTATGGCCTTTTTTCGAAATCCATCGAAGATTGCATTTTCAAAAAATGTATTGTTATATTTCAATTTATTGTTGATTCCATGGCATTTCCAAACATAAAAAATACTTTAAATGTTTTAAAACGAAAAAAAAACGTGTTTCATCTTACAAGCCTAACAGTCTTCCATCTTACAAACATGACGCCATAAACACAAAACATCAAAAAATTGTTTCACATAACGATTGGTTCGGAATTGCCTTTGGATCATAAAAATAAACCAAAAATGCTAGCCAACACAAATGTTAACCTTTTGATATCGATGCGAAATGTCCACTCACTAAGCACAAGAAATAATCGCTATTTTAATTATGCCAACACTTTCGAACATTGAAACCTGAAAGAGCTAAATCGAATGAAAGTATTCACTTCAAAAGCAAATGAAAATTGAAGAATGGTAAAAAAAATGAGGTTAACACTTGTCAGCGCGATAGTGTTGTCGCTGTGAATGCCAAAAGTGGTGCTGTTTCATCTTACAAGCCGTTCCATCTTAAAAGCCTTTCCTCTAGTACAGGGTTTCCCAACCGGTGGTCCGCGGCCGACAGGGGGGCCGCGAAGCCCTCTCAGGGGGGCCGCGAAGGTCTTGGTTTTTTAAACAAAAATTTAATCTTTTTCCGCTAGTTTAGTAATACGCCTTTTTGAAAAGTTTGACAAGTCCCATTTTAGTTGAAAGTGTAAAAAGTTAAACAAGAATGGTTATCTTTTTGTCTCCGTGTACTGTCTGACAGCACTTGTTTTCCGACTGCAACGTCTGCAACTCTCGAACAGGGAGAAAAAGAGACAAATAGTTTTCTGTTTTATGCGTCGGCTCTCTGCCGCGAGAGCAACACTCCCAACACAACAAGCAAGTCAATTGAGTATTTTGGCCTTCAATCGGAGCACACTACTGCACGATCTTAAACGAAGAACTGAGAGCAAGAGGGAAACAGATTATTGGCAGACGGAAAACAAACCATCACTAATTCATGTGTGCTAGATTGAGAAAGACGATCAAACGTCAAAAAGTGGCAGCAATGAATGAGCATCTCTTGCTCTGTCCCTCTGTACAACGAAGTGTAGCCATTCATGGGTCGAGTCACATCAATTGACTGCACGATTTAAAATTTTCGGAACTAAATTTGTTGCTGCTCAGATCTTGTTTCTTGTTTTCGTCGGAGGATTACAACGAGTGATTATTTCTGCAAATACTGCAAATTTGAATCGGTAATTTAGCCTTGAAAATAAAAATAAACATGGAACGTAAAAGAACTAAAAATTAACGATTTATCGCAGGTAGTCGCAGACATGGAGAAGAAAAGAAAGTATTCCGAAGAATACATTAAGTACGGATTTACGATACTAACGGTTAATGGAGTCGATAAACCACAGTGTGTATTATGTAACGTTGTGTTGAGTGTTGAAGCTATGAAACCGTCAAAACTGAAGCGACATTTGGACACGAAACATTCCGAGCATAACACCAAGGATGTGGCATTTTTCGACGCCATGAAGCTGGCCTCAAACGGTAGCGATTGGATGCTACAGGTAGCATCCAACAACAAAGTACTGCAGTTGTGCAGGCATCATATGAGGCAGCATTGGAAATTGCGAAAAACAAAAAACCACACACAATCGGAGAAACTCTCATCAAGCCCAGCATGCTGAAAATGGTGAGTTTAGTTCTTGGGGAAGCAAGTGCGGCCAAAATGCGGCAAGTCTCACTGTCGGACAACACCGTTCAAAGACGAATCGCCGATATGTCCGAAGATGTTAAAGTGCAAATTTTGGAAGAAATCAAGCAATCCCCTTTGTTTGCAATTCAACTGGACGAATCTACGGATGTCAGCTCATGTGCGCAACTTATGGTATTTGTGAAGTACGTTAACTCTGGCGATTTGAAGGAAGAGTTTCTTTTCTGTAGCGATTTGGAAACTACTACCAAAAGTGATGATATTATGGCTAAAATCAAGACATTTTTTGAATCGGGTGGCTTACAGTGGGAAAAAGTCGGTGGAGTTTGCACCGATGGCGCTCCAGCAATGCTTGGTAAGAAATCAGGATTTCAGAAAAAGGTCAAAGACCTTGCTCCACACGCCAAAGGTATTCATTGCATGATTCATCGATATGCCCTTGCCAGAAAGACCCTGCCGGAACCATTGTTAAAGGTACTTGATTCGGTCATCAAAATTGTGAACTATGTTAAATCTGGGGCTCTAAACACTCGTTTATTCAAAGAACTCTGCAAAGAAATGAATGCAGATCATGAGGTTCTTCTTTTCTACACTGCCGTGCGCTGGTTGTCGAAAGGGAATGTTCTCAACCGAGTTTTTGAATTGAAGGACGAGATCAATATGTTTTTGGAAAATCAAGGGAAAAACGACTTGCTTGCTAATTTCAGTGACGATGGCTGGCACATGCGCCTTGCTTACCTAGCAGATATTTTTGAACATCTGAATTCACTGAACTTGAAGCTACAGGGAAAGCAAACCAATCTAATTCACTTTCAAGACAACCTTCAAGCATTCGTGGCAAAGCTGAAAAACTGGCGCCGAAAGGTTAGTTCTGGAAATGTTGCCATGTTCGATAGGCTCAGCAGTACGACTGACAAAGGAGCGAACGAGCTGGATTCGGTTTTGAAATCAGAAATTATTTCTCATCTTGACTCGCTGGATGAACAATTTGAGCGCTACTTCCCTGAGCTAACGCAAGAAGATGCTGCTTTAGTCCGGAATCCGTTTTCTTCTTCGCTGGATGTGTCTTCCTGACGAAATACAGGACGAATATTTGGACCTGAGAAATGATTCCTCATCTCGTGATTTGTTCCGTGAAAAAGATTTGAACCAGTTCTGGTGTATCATGTACGAGTCGTATCCCAAAGTTGCTTTGCTGGCATTGAAGATCCTTGTCCCGTTTGCTTCTACGTACCTCTGCGAGAGCGGATTTTCAACTCTTCTCCAAATAAAGACCAAGACCAGAAACAGATTGAACGTTGAGGATGATATGAGATTGACATTGTCGCAAACACAGCCCCGTATTACGAAACTAGTTGCTCAAAAGCAGGTGCAACAATCGCACTGAATCAGTTGTTTCCTGTTATTGACATGTTATTTTGAAATAAAACGAATATATAACAGTAACAGATCAAATCAATTGTTTTTATTTATCTCAACGAAATTTATTCACGGTACTTTCGAGGGGGCCGCGAGACATCCAATTGTTCACAAAAGGGGCCGTGGAGCTGAAAAGGTTGGGAACCAGTGCTCTAGTAGTTTCTTCGTCAAATCGATGTTGTCGATTGATGCTATTTTGGTGACGTCATGGATAGGAAGCTTCATATCCACATCAGTGCGATTGTTGTGAAGCTGCTTGCAGGGATGCCATATTTACAAACATGTCTGTAAATTTGCAGACTTTTCATTTATGTTGCAGACTTTTTGAACGATGCAGAAATTTAGCAGAGGTTTTATTTATGTTGCAGACTCTTACAGACCTTTGAAATTCATTTGAAGGTATTCTCGAAGGTATTCTCTGAAGTTCGGATATAAAACGTACGAGAATCTGAACAGTATAGTAGATACGGTAAGAAGCTCTGTTGAAATCTTTTAAAATACCATAGGAGCAATTTGTTTTTAAAGTAGTTATCCAAATCATATATGAGAAATATTCTGTAAAAGAGGGGTTGCTGAGTATTTATACCAAGAAGCAATCAATTCTATACGTCAATTAAATTATAAATTAAAGCTTTAAATAATATATACCTCCGTAACAAAATACGAATAAACTTAATAATAAGGTATAGCTAGATAAATATAAGGGGGTGAGTTAAAAGAAAATCTGTTTTCTCATACTACACTGAAATACTGCGTAAAATACATAAACGTAAAACAACATTCATTCCTCCATCGAATACACGTACACGATGCAACAAAAATTTTAAATGTACATTTTTAATACCGAAAGATCAATCGATAATACTATGTTGACAGCCCCTCGACAATCCTTTTTACTCAAACATTTTGTTTCATTGTTGTGTTTTTTTTATTATTTAAATAAAAATAAAAAAAAAAATTAATTCAACTTATTAATCTATGTAACTGACAATTAACTCGGTAATTCATTGTTATTCGGTGGTTATTTTTGGACAAAAAAAAAGTGAATACAAATCTGATAAGCATGTTATAGGGAAAAAAACTATAGAAAATGGTGTCATCTTTAAAAATGAGTGTCACTTAAAAAATATGAAACAATAGTGACTCATTGCATAAAATCCAAGAAGTAGATGCAGAAATGTTTAAATAATCACACATTTAGCTAAAATGACATACTTCGCTCTTTTATTACATTTTTTTCGATGAAAGAAGTCTTCATTTCCGAAAAAAAGTAAAATTACAGGTATATCAAATTTTAATGGCAATCATTTGAAAAAAATATCTGGCATCCCTGACCAGAGCTTAAAAATATCATATTCAATTCTCAAATTGCACCCTGACTGAGTCAAAATATTAGTCATCACGCACTGTTCCTAGCGTACATGAAGTAAACACAAATTTGCCTTCATGAATCTCTTGTGCAAGATGAGTCAACTTGTTTTGTTTTGCTTTACTTTGATCATTCATTCGTTCCAGAAAGCAGTGAATGTACGTAAGTGAAAAAAACTCATTCAATTTCAACGTTCTACCGTGAAGACGAAAGAACAGTCATTCATTTGGAGAATCAATGAAGTGGCAAAAACCAAAACTTCTCGAATCGATCCTGCAAATGCCTTTTCTCGAACAAATGCCCCACAAACTCTGTAGCGATTTCGGCCATTTGGCCTTTTAGCTTGCTTTGCCTTCAGCCATGTTCGGGAATACTTGAAATCCTGTGGCAGAAAAAATCACTCACGAACGCGAAAATGAATGACTGGTTACCAGAACATTCAGTCAAGCAACCAAAATCTCTTGAGGCTTAAATAGCCGTGTCCTTTGCTGTGGTGTGAATGAGTTGTGTGGAACACAAGGACAACGGAATGACTGAGCATAGCAAAATAGTAAACACGAATATATTGCGTGGCTGATAGAACGAAATGAAGGGAGCGAAAATTGTACCTACTGAATATTTTTTTTACTCATCGTTCACGACGGGTGTCAATTTTTTCGAGCTCTGTCCCTGACTGCTTGGCAAACGTAGTAGCTTTTCGTCGCATCGATGTTGTTGATTAATGCTAATTTGGTGACGTCGCGGATATGAGGCAGTTCCACATCGTTGCACTTGAGTGCCCGGATGGTCCCTCAGAATATCATAACTGAAAAAGGTTCGATGCAGCAGCAATCATGGTACATACATATTTCTTAATCATTATAATATCAAAGTTTATCAACTGTGATTTGCCGTCCAACGAAAAAATCAACCGCACATATGTTCATTTCTTGAAATACGCGATGCTTGTGTTGTTTTATTCATAAAATACAATATGCAAACAAGATTTCAGACGTCAACAAATATGTTCTAGCTATGAAGCAATCAGTCTAATAAATTAGTCGATTAAACGAATCTAGATTTGAATTGCAACAAACGTACACCTTTATGACAAAACTAATCAAACCAAACTGATCCACAGTACGACACTTGAAAAGCACAGCTTTATTATTTATATTTTCGTTGCTACTTGTGAAACTATGCTTTCTCGTAAAATTATGTTTTCTGACATTTTCTATGGGTACAGGCAACAACCTTTAGGGAATTTCCAAATTGAACTCTTCATCCAATTGAATTCATTTGGTCATGCATAAATAAACGCAAACTGAAGTAAAACACAAACCCTTTTGCATGCATCGTGCACTCTCAAATAGTTGCAACCATTTCGCCCCACCCCACAAAGAAGTAACACATAATTAGCTTACATATTTGAGCAAAAAGTTTACCCTGCACCTCTCCCACAGACGTCTCCAAAACTCAACCCAATGAATACACAAAAAGAGGAATTTCTCTGCAACTCGGACAAAGTGAATTAATACAAAATAGTTTCTAACTTAACCCAGTGTGCCGCACTTTACACCCGTCCCCGCCCGCTCTCTGCCATTGGATCCAGTTAAATCTGATTGCAGCTTCCCAGCCCCATCGTCGGTGTCACACACTGCGTCCCTGTGTACGTGAAACCTGATGTAAAGTGAGTGTGGCATTCCTGGCAGCAGCTTGAGCCTCTTGATCCTCTACTAGTGCGAAACTTGCATGCGCATGTGATACTTTATCAAACCCTTGAAATCAAATATCAAAGAGCTTCGAGGAGAGGTATAAGTGTATCCACAGCTATCCGGTTAGGGGTAAGAATTGGAGGACGCACAGAGAGCAGGTATCATAATTTGCATATGTTTCACCAGATAAATCGCTTTTCTCACTCGAGAAATTCTCCGCTCGGCTCGAAAGCCGGTGAGTCGTCTAGTGCTTGCCGTCTTCTGATACGTGTATGAATATTAAAATGGTTCAATTTAACCTCAATAACTTTTCAGCATAAGTCTCGATCCTTGATGGCCGTAGCTTACTCTGTCTATCCATCTCTCCTCTATTGGAGCGGGTTCCGATTCCTACAGCATGGATGAATGGACCCTTTTCTGATGCGATAAGTACAAACCTCTCAAACTCCCAGATCAATGCTGCTGCTGCTGCTGCTTTTTTATAAAGACAAGAGGGAATATTAAGTGATTATGGCGTCACATTTCATAAGAGGCAAAAAGACGTACCTATACAAAACAGACACGCACCGGCTAGCTCTAGCAAGCTGACAACTCACCGTCCGTCGTCGTCGTCGTCGTCGTCGTCGTTGTTGCCGTGGACATCAAGAGGAAACCAGTGAAGAGGACGATGATGGCTTCTTCTTCTTCCTCGTCTTCGGGTCTAGCCTCGTCTAATCTCAGTAGTTGACTGCTTCTACTAGCCACTAGAACCTTAAATCCCACCACCCATAGATCCTGAATGACACACTCCTGAACTGAATGGAGAACAGAGGTTAGACTGGTATAATCATCTACTCGGAGCCAATTCAGTGCGATGCGTAGCACTGGAACAAGTGCGGCGTGCAGTAAAAATTAAATTTATCACCAAATCAAGCATCAAATTACGCTGCTGACAAATTGTTATACTCGTCATAATTCAAATGTCTTTCTCTTATGCATACATATGGTTCCAGGAGTGTGAGTCTGTGTGAAGATATTTATGTGGCTCCGGAAGGAAGCACAAACTTTTGCCTGTACTTAGATTTTATGCGATAGGAATGCTCCGGTCGCACTTTCCGGAATTACCGTCCCTTCGTCGTGTCTCTCTAATACTAATTAATGAAGCACTTTGGATCGTAAAACATTCGTTAGTTATTGTTATGTGCTGTTTCGTGCTCGCCGTGTCTTCTCTCTGCGCTCGTCACGACCATTTCTGAATAAGACATTGACGACCGACGACGATGGAACGAATCAGTGATGCGTTTCATTACGGTTTGATGGCTCTGTGTGCTGAGACAGACTCGGGAAATTTTATTCCGGGAAACGGCCAAATATTGACTTTATTAGACACACATGAGAGACATGGGCGGTCTTGAATTAATTTTCCGTAGGATGACAGTTATGAGTACATCGGTTGGTGGATGTTTTATTTCACGATGTTAAACGTAAGAACCGTGTGCTTTATGAGTGATGATTGATAAAGTTAGCGGAATATCTCTGCAAGAAGGTAATTTTATTCAATTGGTATTGTTGGTCGGTGAATAAAAGAGGTCACAGAACAAACGGCAAATGTTTGTGCATCTTTGGAAGCAATGGCTCGGATAATTTATTTTTATTTTACATACACATCGTTATTTTTTAAAAACAGACTATACATTTTATACCTTCATCGCGTATACAAATAGTTTATTTAAACTTGATGGATTGCAAAGGATAACACGTAAACAAAATTGAATTCTTCTGAGTTGAAAATAGGTGTTCGAAAATTCGCTTTGTGAGGAAAGGGTGTGCATAGTATAATTGCACCACTTTTAAAAAGCGGTTACATTTTACCCATTGGGATAATTTGAATGTTTTTTTTTTCAGTGAAACAGTATGTGAGAGTTTACATTGTAATATTTCCAGCAGTTTAGAAAATGCATTCGAAAAAACAGGAGTACGTGAAAAAATACTGTTCAGTCATTTTAACAACCCCCACATTTTGTGCTGCGCCAACAGAAAGATGTTAGTGATTCAACATCCGACTGTTCCTTGTATTATAACTGTTCATCAGAAGAAAGTGAGCGTGAGAAAAAGTATTCCGTACATTCGTACATACAGTGTTAAGGATCACAAGCGAGTAATTACTGCCTTCAAGCGTATGCCCAACTATTCCGATTGGGAGATCTCGAAAAAACCCCACCTGTCAAAATGCTTTATGGAAAAAGCCAAGCCTACGTTTATTCAAGGTTCAGATAGCACTTAATCACAACAAGCGACAGACGACTGTCATATTTTATCAGAGTCAAATGGAGCGAAGTGATAAGGATACTAGAGTTTTGATCATTCGAAAGTACTACGAGGGACTGGCTTGTAGACATAATGCTCAAATTGTGAATAAAATCGGAGACTGGAGTGCAAAAAATTATCAAACGTCGAATCAAAATCAAGAGAGAAGCATACTGTGGACGATATGCCAAGATCCAGAACCAGAAGCGGCCCTGTCAATCCGCGAAAGGAGAAGACATGTGTTGAGCTTATGTTATCTGAATAATGCCAGTAACTTGGAGTATCCCTTGGATTTGTCCCAAGCGTCAAAAAAGGACATAACATAATAACAAGACATACAAGAAGCACACGAGCCAAAGGCGTTGCCGGAAGCTTAGTAAAATATTTAGAAAGCATCCTAATCGTTACATTTTGATGGATGACGAAACATATTGCAATCTGGGCACAACGTTGCCAGGGCCGCAGTTTTATGTTGCGGTTGTTGGGGAAAACGTACTTGATGACAGATAAACGACCGAAATTAAGAACTTCGTCAAAAAAAAAATCTTATGTGGCAGGCTATTTGCTCATGTGTCAAAGTTTATTGCGAGGAATGCATAAAAATGAGTCTTGTTCTTCTGTAGCGTGAACACAACGTCGTCACGCTGTTCTGGTCTGATCTAGCATCCGCTCACTACATTTCTGCTACACTGGATCTGATGAAAGAGCACGGATAAATTTTGTGCGAAAAGAGGATAATCCACCGACATGTCCTGAATTGCGTCCGATTGAGCGCTACCGGGCAATCATCAAGCGGCCCCGACCGCAGAGAAGCACAATCTGTCAATGAGTTAAAAAAAATGTAGTCATCTGCTAGCCAAAAGGTATCGCAGAGAACTGAGGAAAGGCTAATGAAGGGTGTTTGTCAAAAACGGCATCACATGCTTAGGAGCATTTTAGTGATTTTTTTTTCGTTATGCAGAGACAACATTGATTATAACACATAAAAACGGTCCAAAAATGAACATTCAAGTGGTAGTATAGTTATTCTAACATATGCATTATGTCGGACAGTAAAGCAGCTCTAAATGATTTGAAGTCAACAACGTACACTTCCAAGCATGTCTGGGAATGTGTTCAATCACGCCAAAACTGCCTTGGAGTCAATTCTATTTGTTTTTCCTGGCCATTGTAAAATTGATGGATGTGAGAGAGTCGATGAGCTAGCAAGGCTTGGATCGTCTCATCAGTTCCAAGGAGCTGAAGTTTCCCACAGATGGCATTTTTGTAGTATCCTTGTCCGGGTTGTGGTTCTGGGAAGGGGCGGAGGAAGGGGAGTGTTTGGTTAGCAGCTAAATTGTTTATAACTCGATCAAAAGATGTACTTTTATACGAAGAATCTTTTTTTTTACCGAGTTCCAGACAATTTGGCCAACAAAACACCCCAGGACGAAGAGAATCTGACTTCACTCAATGCCAATTCACCGTTTAATGTATTTACTGATGGCAAAATGGTTTTTAAATGTTTTTTTAACTAATTATAATAAGATAAAATGAACAAGCCCTAAAACGGCATTTCAAAACAGCATTTTATGAGTTCACAAATTCGAAATAAAACCTTTGATAGGGGTACAAGGAATTTGAGAAAATAAGGTTTAAAGATCGTTTTTGACAAGCTGTGTAGGTTTTCATAAACCTGACTAAAATGTAAAAACCTTCTGGTACCCCTTGTCATAATAAAATCTAATTGATTTCCTCTGATAGGAGTATAAGGAATTTGAGAAAACAAAGTTTTAAGATCGTTGTAAACAAGCTGTGTAGGTTCTCATAAGCCTGATTAAACTGTGAAACTTATTGGCACCTCTTGGTGCCATAATAAATCAAATTGATTTCTAATGGCATTTATTTTTTTATTTTTAATTAATTATTTATTTATACAGGCTCAATCGAATCAACTTTACAGAGCCAATTTTTAATATTTGTATACATCATGTATCTTAAATCTAAAGTTAGGGGGATAGAGCTGATTACTCGCGGCCGTCTCGAGGTTAATAGGAATAACAATTTAACGGATAGGGAGATGGGTGGGAATTTAAAGTATGGTTTACATAACACATTTATTTCATATTCTAAATTGTCTTAATTTATTTCATATTCTAAATTGTCTAAAACTTTTATTTCATATTCTAAATTGACTAAACAACTTTTGGTTTTCTTTTTATTAGAACATTTGAGAAGAAAAACTGAGAAGGCAGAACTGAGATCACATGAGAAGAAAAACTTATACTAAACATATATGTTAAACTAACTGCAATCTAAGGCTAATGTTAGTCATAAACACATAAATGAGTTTCATAAACTCCAGATCACGTACAGCCAAAATATTTCGAGCCGGTACATTGGGTTGTCTACCTCGAGCCCGAAGGGAATCATAGAGCTCAGATCTGACTCCACGATGTTCAGCACAAGACCAAATAACGTGATCTGCGTCCTGGTAACCTTGCCCACATTCACAGAGATTGCTGTCGCTCAGTCCAACACGGTATAAATGAGCGTTCAAAGAATAATGATTAGACATGAGGTGAGACATGACACGAATGAAGTCTCGTTCCACATCCATCCCCTCAAACCAAGGTTTCTTCGACACCTTTGGGATGATAGAATGTTGTCATCGCCCCAAATCTCCTTTACTCCATTTATACTGCCAGCTACCGAGTGACTGTTGACGCAAAATAGTAAAAAATTCATTAAAGGCGATTTGTCGAAAGTAAATATCGCCTTCCATAGCGCCCACCTTTGCAAGCGAGTCCGCTCTCTCATTGCCCGGAATTGAACAATGAGAAGGGACCCATACAAAGGTGATGATAAAAGAACGCGAAGATAAAGCACTTAGAAGCTCCTGTATTTTTATGAGACAATACGAGGAGTGCTTTACCGGCCTCAATGAGCGAATAGCCTCTATAGAACTGAGACTATCCGTGAAAATGAAGTACTGATCCGGTGTTAATGAAGCAACAATTTCTAGCGTAAAGTGAATTGCCGCTAATTCAGCGACATATACGGAACAAGGAGCATGAAGTTTACGATTGGCGCTATAAATTTCATTAAATATACCAAAGCCTGCTGACTCCTCTATCAATGATCCGTCAGTGAAGAACGATTTAGTGGAATCAACTTGGCCAAACTTTGCAGCAAATATTACCGGAGCAATCATAGGACGATGATGTTCTGGGATTCCATGAAGCTTTTGCTTCATGGATAAATCAAAATGAACCGAATTGTCAAAGTTGGAGAAGCAAACACGATTGGGAATATTCTTTGAAGGGCTGACATCCTGTGTTATGTACAGATGGTACAAAGTCATGAAGCGAGTTTGTGGATTCAACTCAAGGAACTTCTCAAAATTTTCGATCACCTGAGGGTTCATAACTTCACACCTGGTGAGGAGCCGGAGAGATAATTCTATAAACCGATCTGAGAGTGGCAACATGTCAGTCAGCACTTCAAGACTCAAGGTGTGAGTCGAGTACATGCAACCTAAAAAATGGCATTTATAAAACTTAAATAAAACTTGACGATTTGACGTATGACATAGTGCTTCATCCTGTTGTAGGACAACGTATTGACCCTCAGATAAATTGGCTCTTGGTCTTCACTCTTGGTCCTTCTATGTCCCGATATACACTTCGGTATTGATGAAACAGGCGGCATTTTGTAACCGTTGACGCCAAACTAGTCGGACTTCATTTTCTCCGGAACATCCTTAAGTTTCATCTGTGCGGCTGTTGGGCACAGCTTCGATACTGACAAGAAGCAATCTCTTCGAACGAGTCACTCGTAGTTCCTTTACCCGCTCCGTAATCAAGTGGCGATCTGAAGTCTTCTTTGATGATTAATAGCATGGACTTTTCAGGAATGTCTTCCTTGGCAAGTTTCCTGGTGAAACAAACCGCAGACCTCCACTGTTTTGGATCATGCTATATGAGCTTTTTGATGCGATAACCTGTGGCCAAATGACAACCCACCACCTTGGCAATTTCCTTCGGCGTCTTTCGGACAGCAAACTCGGCGTACATTTTTGCAAAGTTGCAATGGAAGAATCCAACTAAAGCTAATCGTTTATCCTTACTTTTGCGTTATCTGAATTCCTCCATAAAACAATTCCGATGTTCTGATGCTTGAAATAAACTCAAACAAATACACTGTTAACAGACATACAGAAAAGTAACATAAATTAACCCAATATTAAAAATTAAACGATTTCTAATTTTTTCCTGTTACACCCTGTAAACTTTAATTTGATTGATGTAGTTTCTAAATGCTCAAAAAACTGATTAATCCTCTTAAAAATGAGATAAAAAAAAGATTTTCTCACATGATTTAGACTGACAATTGTTGTGTTTGGAAGTGTTGTAGCAGATGCCTTTACAAGCAACTGTACCTATTATACCTAATTTGTATCTCTTACATTTAACAAGTAGTATAAGGCTTGTTCGCGACAATGTCTGGACAGATTAAATTTGGAATAAAACAAATTTACTGTTAGATCAATCCAAGATGCATTTTATATTCATTCAATTGTGCATTATTAGTCATCTTAAAACTACAGTTATTTAATTAGGCTAGAAAGAAACTACACGGTGTTCAATAAGTTCGAATACAAGTTTTCATCATTGCGTAGGTATGCGCCATGTACATATTCTGCATTGGTATTGGTGTCAGCTTTAGCTTCATTCATACGCTACCGAATGTGCGCGGTGTTGACATTCTGTTAGTTGTTGTTCGTTTGTTACGCGCGATGAAAGAGTATCGGGACTTCGTAATTAAGCGTTTTTTGAACGGTGAGCGACCCGGCGATATATTGCGGCTGCTGAAATCGCATGGGGTCAAGCGGAACTTTGTCTACACGACCATCGGGCGATACCGGGAGACGTCCTCGACCAATGACCGTGCGAGATCCGGTCGGCCGCGTTCAGCGAGGACGCCACGGGTCATCAAGATCGTGAGGGAGCGAATTCGGCGCAAAAAGAACCGCTCAATCCGGAAAACGGCTGCAGATCTCAACGTTTCCATTGGAACCGCTCACACCATACTCACCAAGGACCTTGGTTTCAGGCCTTACAAAAAACGTAAGGTCCATGGCGTTTCGGAGGCTACCAGCAAAAAGCGGTTGGATCGAGCTAAGAGGATCCTCTCTCGGCACGCTGGTCAGGAGTTTGTTTTTCGGACGAGAAACTGTTCGTGCTGCAGCAGCTGCACGATGTGCAAAATGACCGGGTGTGGGCGCCATCGAGGGACAGCATTCCTGAATCCAATATAAACATCCCTCGGTTCCAAAGTGCCGCGTCGGTGATGGTTTGGGGGGCAGTATGCAAACGTGGTAAGCTACCCTTGGTGTTTATTGAAAAAACGTCAAAATCAACGCGGCGTACTGCAAAACTGAGGTTTTGGAAAAGGTTGTTGCCCCCAGTCTCCGAAGCCTCTACGGCGATGAGCACTACGTGTTCCAGCAGGACGGTGCACCAGCCCATACGGCAAATGTGGTTCAAGCCTGGTGTCGGGACAATTTAACCGACTTTCTGGACAAAACTTTGTGGCCTCCCAGCTCCCCGGACTTGAATCCTCTCGACTTTTTTGTTTGGTCCTATATGATGGCGAAGCTGAACGAATACAAGGTCAGCACTTTGGATCATTTCAAGACGGTAATTCTCAAAATCTGGGACGAAATGCCCATGCAGTCCGTGCGTGCCGCCTGCGACGCGTTCGAGAAACGTTTGAAGCTCGTTAAGGAGTACAAAAGGGGGGTCATTCCAAGAGAAATGTTGTAAACGTTCCTTGTAAACATAGCTTTCAATAACATAAATCCAAAAAATAAAAAAACATGTTTTCATTTTTTTAACAAATTTTGAAAGTGTATCCGAACTTATTGAACACCGTGTAAAGAAACTACGAATTTTTGAACTTACTCCAGCCATTAGGGTCTGTGCAGACTTTTCTGCAATCGATTTAGCTGCTTTTGTTCAAGATTTTCGAAATTTTTCTATAGTTGTAGCATGTTTTTTGAGAGACTTCTCTCCTGACGAGAGCCCAATACCACTTGATAGGTTGCAACTCCGGGCAGTTAGGTGAATTCGCATAACTCGGTACAACATGGACTCCATTAGTGTAGTGACAAGTGCCAAATCAGGCCAGAATAGGAGGGAGCGTCATGGCTGCGTAGGAATGGTATCAATCGCTTCTTTAGGCATTCCTCACGGTATATTTCCTTGTTTACCATTTCGGTGGTGATGATGCATAGGCTTGCTCGACCACAGCTGCATATTGCCTGCAAACCAAATATTTTTCGGGAAACTCGGCCTTTTCTTCGTCCTGAAATGCTCCTCCACGCCGTTCCGTTGCATGGCACATAAGTTTCATCGACGGTTTTTAGCCGTCGCATTCGGTTTATCATTACGGTTCGGTACATTTTTCACCTTGAACGACTTCATACTTTTCCGGTGCTTGAAAGAATGCACGAAAGTTGGGCAATTTTTTATTTTTCCAGCCACAGTACGTACCGAAAGATCTGTCTCTTCTGCAATATTTGCTTCACCGCGTCCTTCTCGTGGTTACTGATATCCGTTTTTGTCCCGCTTCCAGCCTTTCTAGCTGTTGTCAAACGTGTTTCGAAAGATTTAAGAGCGTTACGGACAGTGCTTGCAGGAAAACCAAGCTTTTTGGCAAGTTTTCTTGCTGACATCTGGATTTTCAATGTGATCGCCCACAATTCCCTTTCGCACTTGCTCTTCTTTCACCAAAAATTGTGTTTTTTTTTACAATGAACAGACATACGTTCATTAGCCTGCGAAATACTTCACGCGTTGATAAATTATTTATATGTATTTAGGGGTGTCCAGATTTTGTCACAAGCAAGCCTTACTGTTCACTTTGGAATGCCCCATACTTTCTCTGTTTTTCCAAGTTATTAGCAGGGTGCGAAAAATTCAAATTCAATAAGCAGAATCCCGTGAATTTATCCAACATCCATCTCGTCATTCACCGATTCGGTGCAAAACTGAATTTCAGAAGAGCCAAAATTCGGTGATAGCAAGAACACATTCAGTCAGAATGTTTGCGATTATTGTGTTTTGTGATGCTCTCCTCTTTTTGTTTTGACTGATTGAAGCGGAGATCTGTATAGAAAAATGTGTCGGTAGCATCCTGTGTGAATGAAGACATTCGGTGCGGGTCACCTTTTTGGAGGGGACCGAATGCTTGTGTTCGTTCGTTCACGTTACTTTTCTCTTTATTAGTAATTCGTGTGTTCAGCAAAGACCAAAGAATTGAATGCTGTTGTTTTTCGCACTCACTTCGGGCAGTCAATTTTTTCACAC
>JASCZW010017016.1:0-17714 GCA_034211315.2 Aedes japonicus | reverse complement strand
CTAGAAATTAGAAGAAAAATTAGTATTTTCCATTTAATTCCAACTACCTTTGCTTATCTTGACAGATACGCGTATTTCGTCTACAATGTGCAGACTTCTTCTAATTTCTAGTTACAGGTATTCCACTAAACCACTCAACCCCTCTAGGATTTAATTTGACTCAGATTTTCGGCAGTCGTGAAGCTGAGCAGTGGCTGTAGTAACGCATTTGGCGGCAGCAAGCACCCTGGAGGGTGCACTGGTGAGCAGTCGTTGCCCAGAGATGGTGCCGATGCTCCCGTCAACCTCGCTGCGAGAAACATTGCTACTGAAGCCTACGAGTTGGCGGGAAAATGCCGCCCGTGACAACGAGACAAGTATCAGTCATTCCACGTCACCTGCTGATGGCCACCCACAACGACCAAGAAAGAAAGCCCCAATAATCGCGAACTATATTTCTCCCTCGTCAACTCAAGCCGTCCTTTTCAGGATGACCATATCAGTTTGCCTAGTAAAGAATTTGTTTGGTTGAAATTTTCTCTTGTGCTGTTTGAACTTTCCCTTACTGCGCCCTGGCTGAACATGGCATTGCTTTAAATGCCGCGTCCCTGAGTAAAGGATTTGAACAACTAGACCGACCATGTGCACACATTAACAGTATAGAGGGTAGGTTAAGTTCGTATTAGTTCCTAGTAGTGCATAGCGAATTGGTTGCATTTAACAAATATTTCATAAAATGATTCAGTATTGAACATAACCAATAACAAAATAACCTTTTTAAAGTTTTCTTTTAAGCAATCGCTGCCTGTTGTTTTCCCTATCACAGTCTTCATTCTCTTATAATTCGTTGTTTAATGCTGATAATGTGCTTTTCATATTCCAATAAGCGCTTGAAAGAGTTCCTTACGTTCTAGTGCCTTGGATAGAGTCCCTACTATTCGATAGGAATCAAATAATTTTGAGAAAGTCTAAGTGAAATGTCGCAGCATATGGGTGCAAAGTATATGGTTCCATACCTATCTTCTACGCGTAAATATAGTGGCCCTCTAAACCATCGTAGAAAATACAACCGGGCCGTATAATCATTAAAAACTAACGGCCCGTTTCAGGGCCCCAAATACTTAAGAGTTAACAATAGAATTCTCGTATATATCTACTTCCTAATGCCGGTATAACGTTCCATTAGCACTATTTCGACTAAGGACTTAGACGTCTATCGGCAATGTCTTTTTCCGTGAATTTCTCTTCATTGAAAATTCGCCTAATTTATTCACCACGGCCATTTCGAAGAGGAAGAATTCACTTATCCGATAAAATTGGCGGCTCACATAACCTTTATGCCACGAGAAATTAACGGAAGAAGCCATTGTATACGTTTGTCAGTTAGGCCCTAATGAAAAATGCTTGTTAAATTGTCAAATATCATGTGAACTATGGTGCATCTATATGTGGTTGACAGCGACGCAGACCCCCTTTATGAAATGCTTCTGCACAGAAAGAAAAACTGTGGTACAAAATAGCGATCCGAGGGTTGAGTTAAGAACACAATCAAAAATTAAAACAAATACAAAAACATAATTAAAAATTAAATCTCAATAATCGAAATCACACATTCGCAAACGAAATATATATGTAATAAATTGTCAGCTAGTAAGTAATAAACATTGAATTTCTAACATTTTTGTAATATTTTTACTGAAAACAGGGTGCGTCCATACTTTCTGGGGTGGTCTTCAAGAACAAAATCTTGCTTGATTTTAAAACTCTGGTTCAAGTAATAACATTGATTTATAAGAAGGAACGTTAATTTTATTACAGACATCCGTGTTTTCACGAATAGATCATTCCACGGTGTTTATTTGATATTTTGATTTATTTATTTTGAGAACTTTTCAACGAGCTTTGTCTCTTCCTAGCTAACTGAAAAAACAGGCATGCTAGTTAAAAATCCCCTTTTTCAGGCTACCTAGCCATCTCTATGTCTGCAAATATTTCCAACAACAAATCGAACGGATTATACAATTCAAGCAAGGTGAAATAAAAGTTAAAACAACCTGAAGAATCGAAAACATCCCCCGAATACTTTTCATCACCTTGCATGAGGAAATGACGAGAACTAGACTTTGCATTATTTCGGAAGCTTAACATCAAAATTAATTCTACGATTGCTCCTTCTGGCTAACTGATCTGAACCGTCCTGAATCGTCAACGCCGCAAAGCTTGGTCACAAAGCTCGGTAATCTTCAATTAGAGAATGTAATCAAGCAAAGTTTTTCCATCCAATTGCCGTTTGGCTTCCCACTTCCAAAAATGAGAACAAATTTCAAACAACTGCTGTACGGTCCATGATCCGAGCAAAGGGCAATGGCTCCGTCAAATATTTATTGCTTCCTTCAATCAACTAACCAAATGGAAATCATCGATCAGAGTAGGAATTCGTTCCGTTCCTACGCTGGTAACGACGACAACGGGAATGCCTTCTGCGATGAGGATTCGCTTCTGTAGTTTCCATCTCAGCTGATTGAAGTACGATACCATAGCATAGCCATAGCAGTGTAGGTAGTTGCTACGGAGAAACCGCAACCAAAGCCAGCAGAATTAATCCGAAGCCATAAGTTTTCCACTTTACCGTAACAAGAAGCTGCGTTTAGTTATTCGCTTCCATAAATGGAGATGGAATAGAGGCTTTTGTTCGTACTAATTCAGTTTCTTGGTAGTGGAACGAACTCGAGTTTTCTCCCCGTGCCGCATTGTGTTTTCGGTGGGTGGGGTTCTATTTTCGTCTGCCGAGCGTGCAATTAAAACTCAACGCAATTAATATTTTCTGCGCGATTGAATTCAATTCCTAGAAGGATTTCGTCGCCGGAAACGATGGCGGTTGGAATATTGGTGTTCTGTTCTGCTTAACGATCAAGTGGTTTCCGCTTCGGTGAATTGAAGCATAATTAATGAGACGCAAATTCCCTTGACAGAAATAAATTTGCGGTGACTGCACTTGCGATTACATGCTGTGGGTTTGGAATAAAAATTCTTATTGATTCTTTCATTAATTATTAAGTTAAAGCAATTCAATGCAAAGAGTATTTTGAGAGCAATACTATACAGGGTGAGTGGGAATTCCTGTCTGTGAAGTATATGGTCACGAAAATGAGACGCTTGCACGAGTTTTAGTTTGCCGTGCATTTCCTGTTCATACCAAACATTTGTCTTAATTTAGTTCAGTTTCAATCTTTCTTTCTTTGCCTTAATTGTCAGCCGTATGCCTTGTTCCTAAACGTTTTCTAAAAGTTTTCACGGTTAGTATTTTGGTATTCCCCAGCTTGCTCAGTATGAAGCCCCATGCATAAAGGTCGAGAGGATTCAAATCAGGTGAAGAGGCAGGCCATTCTTTCGATGAAATAAAATTAGGAAAATTATCCTAACACCAAGCCCGTGTAGCTTTTGCCTGGTGGGACGGTGTGACAGAGTCTTGTTGGAAGCAGTATGTTTTTGATGAAAGGAAGCAATCGGTTCTTCAAACCCTTATTGATGTTATATTAACTGTTGATTTTTACACCAGGTTCAATGAACAGCAAAGGAACCTAGAATGTTATGGAGAAACATTCCCAAACCATTGCCCTTGAACGTTCTGGAACCTTTGGACAGCTAGTTCATCACAAGGAATATCAAAAAGATGTGCTGCATACAACCGATCACTTTGCTGGTTGTGGAGATCCTGTAGCAGGAACATTTTTATGTTTGAAAATAGAATTTCACAATCACCGTTCCGACTCTTGTCATATTATCACGAGCTCCCTTTTCGCGTCTTTGATAACCAAGAGTCTAAATCGAATGAAAATTCAAAACTCACTTGCAAGCCATCTTGACATTTGAATACACTTTAAAAGAGAAATGTGCAAACATCCATCCAAAGTTATACATGTTAAAAAACACTGACAAGAATTACCACTCACCCTGTTGTCGTTATTGGAAAATGAATGCGGTTTGTCCTCTTCAGCGTACTTGGTTATGATGGAGCTACAAAACAAAATCATGCTGGAGATTGCTGAATATGATTTATAGTTCCTGATCCAGGAATTACTCGAATAGAACAAATTGTTGACTCCTTGTTTATAGAGTAACAACTGTACTTTCAAAACAAATAAAAAAGTTCCCAATAAATAACTGTATAAGTAGCACATTCACTTGTCATGAGCAATACCCGTGTTACCACAAGCTGTATATTTTGCCATGATTGTAATAGATATCTAATATGTGGTTGTTTGTAATGCAATTTTGTAAAAAAAAGGTTTATCAAGCCCAAGAAATAAGAATGAAAATAATGGGTGTCCACGATAAAATTGCATCAACATGAATAACAAATAGATAAACAAAGAGTCTAACCGAAGTCTACAGCTCATTAATTTTAGATTTACAATCACGCTTCCATTTAATTTGCGAAGCCTTGCAGAATATAACTTAGTTGAAAGGTTTTACAACAATTGAATACCCAAACTTAACGTTTGCATTAAAAAACATTGACAAAAATTGCTGATTTTTCATGGGTTTACCTTCACCCGCACTGAAAAAAACTACCCATACAACATCAATCATAGTAACCCATGAGTCAGAAGACAAAATTTGACAGCTCTATCAGCACGCCCGTTCTGACATCTACAACATCTTGGCACTATTAGACAACAATCAGATTATTGAAAGAAAAACCGGTTCCAGACGGCCGACGACCTTGAGCGACTAGAAGCTCTGCTGAAGAGGAAGACCGAGTAAAAAGTGGCTGCATCGCTGCGTGCGCTTGGCTAGGAGGTCGGTTCAACCGGCCAAACAGTGAAAAAGTACCTGGCGAACATGAAAATACATGTCAGGAAGTGGAAGTCGCGTGCACTGGTTTCGGAGCTGCAGGCAATGACGCAGCGGCAGCGGCTGAATAAAACGAACAACTCGATTTTCCCGGCGAATCACGACGTGGCGGTGGTGATGGACGACGAGACCTATCTCACTCTGGATGGCAACGACTGGCGGGGCACTTCGTATTTTACATCCCCCACGAAGGAAGTGAGCTCCGAGGTGAAGTTCATTCCACACACCAAGTTCCCTAAGAAGGTGCTGCTGTGGCTGAAAATCAGTAAGAAGGGGATGTCGAAGCGCTCTTCATTCGGTCCGGACTGGCCGTGAACGGAGAAATTTAAAGTACGAAATGCCTGCCGGAACTTGCGTCGTTCATCAAGAAGTACCATAAGGGCAAAGACGCGGTGTTTTGGCAGGATCTGGCGTCGGCCCGCTACTCGAAGCGATCTTTGGAGGAGATGGAGTGGCTGAATATCGACGTGGCACCCAAGTCGGCGAACCCGCCCAACGTCCCCCAGCTGTGTTCCATCGAGAACTTCTGGGCCAACTTGAAGCGTAAGATCTACTCCAACAATTTTGTCGTGAAAATTGAAGTGCAAATAAAACGAAGAAGAAAAAAATGCTTCACGTATATTTTCGTCCGCCATGGCGAATGATTCGGTTTACTGCTGGAAGGCCGCTCGCAAGGGCGTAGAATTTTTTTGCAGGTAAGCTTAAATAATTATCATCCTTGGGAAATTTATTAAAAGCAATTATCTATCTTAGCTTTTTTTTTTATCACTATCCGAAAAATTGTCCATTTTTTGAAAAGCAAACGTTGAGTAACATAAATAGATTGATTTAATGAATTATTTAGCGGTTTACGTACAAAACAAAATTAAATCTTTGGGGCGACCCTGGCTTAGGGGTTAACACGCCAAAGTCACAAGTCATAAAAATGCTCAAAATTTGTTCAGGTGACTCGATTTTAGATTCTAGATTCTGCTCGCTTGTTGCTGCTAAGAACTTAAAAGAGAGATGTACCGATTCCTAACCTCTTTCTTATATGATTGTACCTTCTACAAGAGACATATATAGCCACGTGGGAGATAGCTGAAAAAGCGAAGGTGGAAAACGGAGAGCTCTGACAAGGACGTGTTCAAATAGGCGCTTCGTTTTGAGCAAAGTTCGTTGGATCTGAGCGTGGAAGCGTAATTGTACGATCGTGCGATGGAACCTTACCGAAAAAATGGCAGAACTACGTACTAGCTGATGAATCTAGAAGGCACAACATTACGAAGGTAAGTGCACAGAGCAGCAAGAGCCACGCTAAACAAAGCAATCAGACTCAGCAAGAAAGTCTCCGTCGATGAGCTGTACAACGAAGGCAAAGCTGTGCAACGAGGCCAAAGCCAAGAGAGTGGCCACAGCAAAATTAGAAAGACCAGCGTTACCCCATAAAAGGTGCCCAGAAAATATGGTGGTGATCATCAAAGGTCTGTTCCAGCAGTATGAACCAACAACCGTGCCGTCATTACGGTGAACACAAAGAAGTAGCTTGGATCACGAAGCTCCGCAAAAGCAATGAGAGTAAAGAAAGCACCAGGGTTAGACGGCATACCAAATATTGCTCTAAACTCAGCAATTCTGGAGAACCCGGATATTTTCCGTACCACTCTGCAGAAATGCATATTGAAAGAAACTTCCCCGACAACTGGAAGCGACAGAAGCTGACAAAACCGGAAAAATCTCCTGGGGATCCGGCGAATAAACAGAGATAGTAATCCTGAACAAGCTCACGAGATACACAGAGAGTGACAGTTTTTCAAACATGCAGTTCGGTTTCGGAAGGAACGGTCGACAGTGGATGCCATTTGAATGGTCGTAGAAACAGCATACACGGGGTAGTCAGTACTGCGCTGTATTTACCTTGGACCTGAAGAATGCCTTCAACAATGCAAACTGGAAAACAATCACCAGTTTGTTACACAGAACAAGGGTTCTGGTATACCTTTGCCGGATCATGAAGAGCCACTTTCAGAACAGGACTCTGATCTACGAATCAGACATAACAGAGGAAAGGAGGACAGTTACGGCGGGCGTTCCTCAGGAATCTGTTCTCGGCCTGACGCTCTGGAATGCGATGTACGATGGCATGTTTAAGTTGAACATTCCCAGAAGCGTGAAACTCATCGGCTTTGCGGATGATGTAGTGAATCACGAGAAAAAGTCAAAGTACTTGCCATGAAGGCAATATACATGGTGGAAGACTAGATGCGAGAAACGAAGCTAACGTGAGCACATAAGAAAGCCGAAGTGGGGATGAATTGCAACCGGAAGGTTGTACAACAGGTGAAAATCACGGGCGGGGAATATACCATTGACTCAAAGTGAGAGGTAAAGCATTAAGGGGTGATGCTTGACAACCGGCTGCCTGCGAGAAGGCGACGAGATCGATCAGAGTGTTGATCAGAATCATGCCTAGCAACTCGGCGATAAGCTGCATTAAGAAAGGGCTCTTGGAAAGTGTGTCCACGTCGATACTGACGTATGGTAGACCAGCCAAGGCGTCAGCGCTCTAGACATAGAGGAACCAGATGCGGCTGAACAGCACGTATCGCGGATGAGCTTAAGAGTGGCAAGCTTTACTGAACCATATCACTGGAAGCGGTCACCGTCATTGCCGGAATGATTCCAGTCGGAATAGTAGTAGAAGAGGATTGTGTGTGCTACCAGCAAAGAAGCACGCAGGGCATCAGTAAAACTGTTAGAACCCAGTCAATGAGAAAGTGCCAACAAGAGTGGGACAATGAAGAAAATGTAAGAAGGATACATTGGCTCATACCAAACGTGTCAAGGTGGTTCGAGAGAAAACATGGAGAGATCAACTTCCACCTGACACAGTTCCTGAACAGATTGGAATACGCAGAGTGAGGCAAATGACAGAGAGACACCGGGACAAGCGATATTCGACCGTCAAGGTTTTGCTGGAGTGAAAAACGTAATGAGTAAACAAGTTGTAGTAGCTGTTTGCGTCGATAACATAGTGGAACGAATATGTGGCAACGAAGACGCGTGGAAGGAGGTCAACAGAACGATGACGAAGATAATGTCATGGCTGCAGCAGGAAAGGCGAGAAGACCAGCAATACGGTGAAGCATGAAGAACGAGAGCTTCGTTTATGTAAGACCCCGGTAGTACGGATGTCTCCTCAACCGGAACTGCCGGACTACCTCTGCAACCCGTAGACAAAGATCAATCAAGTAAAGGCCTCCCCTGTGATCCCCTTGAGACTGGGCCTACCAATGCGGAAGCCTCCCCAACCGGAGCCTCTGATACCGAGGTACGTCAGGAGGAGTAATGAACAACAGTAGAAGGATATGGACGATCACATATGAAATGTGAGTGAGACGAGAAGAATTAAAAGTGGCCGATCCAGAAAGGGCACAAAGCCGGAGCATATAGCCATACAAGAGCAGTGCACGAGAGCACAACAGTTTCTTCACAAAATAATACCTTAAGGAAGTTCCGTGAGGACACCAGGGTGTGGCAGAGTTTTTATTTCTCAGCTGGAGATTTTTCTCTGCCATTAAAGTGACGAAATGGAATTTGAATCTTGCAGTCCGGCAAATGAGTGATCCACAGAGCCTCCCAAAAAATGTAGGGTGGTGAATGTTTATACTAGGAAGCATGACAAGAGATTGTATAATCCGACTAATATAAAAATACTGCTCACTAAAAAAACTTCAGCTCACATTGACTGCGTGTAGTGGTAAACTATGAACTTGATTTTAAAACCCCTTTTTGTTACACATATGTTCAAATTTGGTTTGTACTGGTAGTCTATAAGCTCTACCCGTGGATGAAATCTGACACCCTTCAACCCATTTAAACCGATTTAAAAGAATCCAACATTTTCAAAAAAAAACCAACCAACGATCGCTTCGAGTAGTGGGCCGACGCCAGCTCCGGCCAGAAAACCGCGTCTTCAGACTTTTGGTGTTTCTTGATGAACGACGCATCATCAGGCAGGCATTTCGTTCTATAAATTTCCCCGTTCACGGTCAGTCAGGAGCGAAATAAGAGCGGCTTTGACATCGCCTTCTCGCTGATTGTCAGCCACAGCAGCACCTTCTTGGGGAGCTTGCTGTGTGAAATCAACTTCACCTCGGAGCTCATTTCCTTCGTGGTGGAAGTAAAATACGAAGTGCCCTGCCAGTCGTTGCCATCCAGGGTGAGATAGGTCTCGTCGTCCATTACCACCGCCACGTCGCGATTCACCAAGAAGATCGAGTTGACCAAGTTATTCAGCCGTTGCCGCTGCGTCATTACCTGCAGCTCCGAAACCAGTGCACGCGACATCCGCTTCCTGACATGTATGTTCATGTTTGCCAGGTACTTTTTCACTGTTTGGCCGGTTGAACCGACCTCAGTTGCCACTTTCCCCTCGGTCTTTCTTTTTAGCATCCTTTGTCCCCACGTCCAGTCGAGATGTAATTTTTTAGACCGGGAAGCTGCCTAAAATTGTAGTTGGACATATGTTTCGTCATCGATCAGAGTAAAGGCCTTGTTTTTTTTTTTTTTTCAAAATACAGTCGTACCTTGCACGCTTCTTGGCCACGGAATTTTGCTTTATGTGCCAGTTCGGATGTCTACGGGCTTTGAACGACTTGTATCCTTCCCTGACAAGGATGTTCCGCACAGTTTGAATGTTGGTGTTGTACTATCTGGCCACATCTCGGACCGAAAGACCGGAGTTGTCTTTAAGGCACCTCAACACCTTGATGCGCAGCTGACGATCTCTGGTTCCAGTTTTTTCGAAGGTCCGCTGATTCCTTTCCTCACTCAGGATTTCTATGTAGATTTTGAGCACTTGACAAACTGTTGTTTTTGGCATCATCAGCACTTTAACCAGATTGTAACCGAACCACATCGCATTTTCCTGTTGTTTGTGCACAATGTTTTTTTTTCTTTTTTCGAGTTCCATTTGACGTTTTTTTTACTGAACGCGATTGACTACTTTGATCAAACTTGCACCAGTTGTTTTCTATAGAAGTATCTACAAACCACTTTAAAAATTTACGATTCCCAACACTAGAGCCGAGCAGGTGGCGTGCGAGGAGCGTTACAATTTACTTTAAGTCAGTCTTCAAGTAGAAAATAATTCAATTTTGACAAAAAAATTTGAATATCAAATAAATTTGTCCGGTGAAAACCTGTACAATCTTCAAATAAATTTGAAACTTTCCGAATTTTGAATGAACTTTTAGTTGTTTCTAGTCTTCCGATGGACAACCCAGACAACCAAAATACATGTATATTGAAAGTTGTGTTTATGATATACAAACATATATGTAAGTAACAAATCGTATAGAATGCAAAAATATGGCTTATACGTACAAAAGTGGAGGCCATATACGTGCAAATTCCATTGTTTTCTTAAACGAGTTGATTTGATATCGTATGCGAATGAATATGTATGTAATAACAAATTCGATTTAAAAAGGTTGGCTGTGTATATCCGATTTAGTACGATGAATAAATGACACATCGTATAGAAGTCGAAAATTTGCACTATTTACGATTTAACTTAAACATAATACGATAAAGGCCACAATGCGATTTTGACTAACATTATAGGAATATACGATACTATTTGAACTCTGTTATACGACTTGTGGTTGTCTGGGAACTCAACAATATTGTTTATGCTTTGATGGATTTGTGCACGATTGACTTTATTGTATTGTTAGCCAGTTAACGTGTACACCCTTCCCAGCTACCTGAACTGTTTTTCCAATCTCAATACTTACAAATCAGCTGCAATAAATTTCTAACCGAATGGGCAAATACTTTCGCCCACCCAGTAGCCACCACCAATTTAGAAACAACGGTAATTGCTCTTACCTTGATGTGACAGCGTTTTCCAGTGTAGCCGCGAGTACATTTGCACGAGAAGCCACCGATGTTGTCAATGCACTGACCACCGTTGATGCATGGATTCGACTCACATTCGTTGTATTCAAAGTTGCACAGTTCCCCGGAAAATCCTGCGAATGAAACAAACGGTAGGTAGGTATTTATTTGCATTTGGCCCACATATGTACATGTTAACATAAGCACAACATCCGCCCGCAATGAACTACTGCATGGTGGATCAGTTATTTCAGTGCAAACACCATTAGGCATAATTGCAACCAGATACATTAGTGCTGATGTTCCACCTAGTTCAGCATAGCTGAAAACATTTCACATACACACACAGTCGATCTAACTAAACCAACCACCTCATTTAAGTAAGGCATGTTGTTGGATGATGCCCACTAATGCATCACAAATTCGATAAATTTCAATGGTTGAGTAACTTTAGATTCCCGAAGCCATTCCCAATGATGGTTCGGCTCTACACGATAGCAGATGCAACTAAATAGAGGGCGCCTCTCTGATCGATGCCAGCGCCCGGTTCATGTCAAGCAACGCGAGTGCAACAATTTATTTTCCATCAAATTACAGAAAATTGGATTATTTTGCAATGGATAGTGGATCGAGTGGTTAGAGACTAAATGCATCCGCGGATTGGGTTTGAAGGATGCACGGAAACATTGTCAAGTAATTGAAAGGGAATAAATTCGTTAGCGGCATCAAGATTTCCCATTTCGAAGATAAATAAAACTATTTTCGTCATCATTTGGTTGATAAAAGAACTAACCTGGTTGACAGAAGCACCGGAATCCATCCTCCTGATCGACACAAATGCCATGAACGCATGGTGAGGACTCGCACTCGTTGAGATTGTGTTGACAGAGTGGTCCGGTGTAGCCTGAAGTGCAGTCACATCTGGAAAAGATAGATTTATGATTCGATTTGAATTTCAGAGAATGGCTTATTTGGAGCTGGGAGCACGAGAAAGCGACGGCATCCGATTGATGGAATGGATGTGATGAGTTTTTGCTCCTACCTGAAATGGGTTGAATTTCCAACGCAAGTTCCTCCGTTCAAACACTGAGATGGATTACAGGATCCGACTCAAACTGGCAGTTTTGCCGGTGTAGCCTGGAAATAGCAAGAAAAAAGATTGAAACATGAGAGACAGGTTGAGGAATGAATTCAAGATGTTCCCGGAAAGTCTGCTCACTGAAATAAAGATATGTTTTTCTGTGAAGCTCGGATTTGACGGCTGTTTTAACCAATCTTCACCTCTTATTTTCAATGTATCTGGTCAGATTATGGTAATGGCAAAGGTAGAAAAAAAAAGATCTGATCATGTTTAATCCCTTCTGAAGCTGCTTAGCAATTTACTGTTTTCCTGTGTTTATTAGTTTTTCTTTTATTTACAAGCAAAAATTTACAAACAAAGTATTTCACTTTCATACACACATCCCAGAAATTCATCGGATGAAGGATGCGTAACGTATCACTCTCGGCTGGTGAATTTCGCAGCAAAAAATATTCTTTGAGCTGACAGACGTCTGTATCGGGTTTTCTGCCTTTCTCAAACGCGTTTTATCATCTCTTTCAACCAAAGATAAACATTTTATTCCACGCATAGAGCGTACACCCAGGAAGAGATATATTCTAGGTTAATTTGTTTTCATATCAAATGTTTTGATGTGGGATACAATCCGCTTTTCAATGGTTTTATCATTAAAGGGTGTTTCGATCAAAATTTGTTCGACTCAGACTTGACGCATTTTCTTTCTTCATGCATTAAACAAATTGCACACCCTTCATTTTGAAGATGTGTGCGTGTAGCATCATGCCTCTGTTTTGCTTTTGAGATTAGCACTTCAGTTGTCAAAATGGGATCGCAGCAAGCCGTGCTTGGAAACTGACGTGTTTTGTTTTTACTGCGTCTTTTTCCCAAAAAAATAAAATTATACATATATTCAAAATTCAACCTAAACCAACAGTGAAATAATTAAATCTCCACGTGTAAAGTTTAGTGAATTTAATCGATTACTTCAAAAAATTGTGATGGTCGGTAGATTTTTGCCCGTTTTTTTTGTTGTTTATGTGCTTCGCCCCGCACCTGGACGAAGAGTTAATAGCAACAGGAAGGTCCATTAATTATGTCACGCAGTAGGGGGGGAGGGGGGGTTTGGGAAAACGTGACGATCCATACAAAAAAATTTGAAGGTTCATACAAAAAATGTGACAAGGGGGGGGGGGGTGGTTGTGGGTAATAGAAAGTCATTTTTTGCGTGACGTAATTAATGGACGTTCCCTTAGTTGTGTTTGTAAGTGCTGTTAGTATTGTGCAACGCGGACATAAATGATTAAATAAGAGTATTTTTCCGCTTTGTCGCGAGTGACTTGATGATTATAAGCAGTTTAGTAGTCGATATAGGGTCGCCTCATAGCGGGAGATTTTGATTGTTGGCAGTGTGTGAGAGAGAAAAATGAAAACCAGTTCAATGAAGAAAACGGCCATTTGCTGGTCAGAAACAAAAAACGAAGATAACGCGCATGCGCGCGTGAGTGACTGGCATATAATTCCAGATGCACTCACTCACCACATGGTGTACAGATGGAGATCTGTGAAGTTATTTTTTCGTTGAACAATGATTGTGATTTTTCAAGTTAATTTTTTTCTCGATAGTGTTTTTTTACCTGTGATTTTTATTGCGCGCGAAGTACTAATTGTATTCGGGCTGTTCCTTTCGAAAAGGATGATGCGAAAATATTTGCCGAATGGCAGAGTGCTCCTTCTGAAGAGACATAACTGCATCCTTTAGCGTCACAGGGAGGCCGTCAAAATGGAGACTGAAGATCAGCAACAATATCCGGTGAGATCTTCCTGAATTTTAACGATACTGCTAAATACGTGGCATCATCAAAACAATTAGATTTGATGATGGAAGTGTTCGCACAGTACCTTTATCCATTTGATGTTTGTACTGTGTTTATGTGGGGCTTGTTGTAAGTGAAAGTGACCTCGGAATGGACGTGAGTAACCAGGCATTCTGAAATGGGTCACTGGAACCCAACAGAGCTATCACCTTCCATTTCCCGGGCTAAAAATTTTTGTCGAGTCGACAACAGTTCGTTTAACTGCAAACATTTTTCTTCCATAAAATCACTGCCGGACAGTGAGCGTTGGATTGTATATATATACACACACACACAGCACTTCAGTTGTCAAAATGTCGTCAAAGGAAGAGAAGCAACGCATCAAAATTTTGCACGTGGATGGCGATAATCCAAACTACTCTCACGCCAAGTTGGCGAAATTATTGAATGTGGCTAAATCAACTGTTACCAACATACTAAAAGTGTTCGGTGAACGTTTGTCGACATCCAGGAATGCTGAATCGCGGAGAAATCGAAAGCCGGAGGCCACAGCGATGACAAAAAGAGTTGCCCGCTGTTTCGAGAGGAACCCCAATCTCTCCGTCCGAGATGTCACAAAGAAGCTGGGAGTGTTGCCTTCATCTGTGGATAGAGCTAAAAAATGAACTGTTGACACGACGATGCTGACGAAGTTTGATTGCGTGGTACAGGACGATGAAACTTACGTAAAGGCAGACTTTAAACAACTTCCCGGACAGGCATTTTATACCGCAACCGGACGAGGAAAAGTGGCAGATATTTTCAAGCACATTAAACTGTCAACGTTTGCAATTTTTTTTCGTTGGTTTCTGGAAAAGTTTAGTGCAGATAATGAGTGATGTAGACTGGCTTATCAAAAAAAAAAGTCGCTTTGCGTCGTGGAGAACAGGATAGTGATAAAACCGCATTGTTTGATGAATTTAGTGTGTCGTTGCGTCTGCTGTAGTTTGCTTAGCTTTTGTGGCGTTACGCCACCCGGAGAAAGACAATACGGTAGCTAGCATTTGACAATGTTCTCCAAATTCAAGTGCACTGTTTCGGTCTCACCGAAATTATTCACGCCTGGACGAGCGAACGCACGGAAGTTAGCCGGGAGTTTTGGGACCGTTTTCAGCCCCTTCTTGGCTTTTCCGTTCACTTCCTTTACGAGTATGGTCTCAAGTGAAAAAATAGCAGAAGCCATAAGGAGAAGCTACGATGGTGTGAAAAGCTTACCGATACCGTAGGGAAGTGAAAATGTGTGCGCATGTCGCCATACGCTGGGAAGACTATTCGGATTTCATCGTAGAACGGAAGTGTAAGTGCTGCTACCGGATCAAGTGGCTGCAGGCCGTTGGAGTTGAACTTACAGCCAGTAGAGAAGAAAACGGTTCTGAGTGTTATACAAAAGTGGGGCTTCATTGGCCATTTTCGGCCAGATAGAATGCTCGGATTTAGCAGCCGGTAAGAAACATCGCCTGTAGTCATGATCTACTTCTGCGAGGATCGATAAGACGTCCTGAAATTTGATGCTGATTGGGTGAAATCGTTTTTATATATTTTGGTTTTCATAACGGTTCTCACTTCACCAATTTATTTTGAGTCTACATCAATTATAATTCAATCTTATTATGAATTTGATCACTTTTACTTAAAACGACCAGGGCAGCGTCCGCTGGCTATTGCCGCGGGTATTGTGAGTTTCCTAGGTACCCCGTTCAAGCTTTAGTTGGTGACGGTGGCTCTTCTTGACCTTCTATTCCTGAGTTGTAAATGTAAATAAGGACGTCTATGGAATGTTTTACTGTACCTGTTGTGGATTCCCAGTACCTCCCATTTCCCCAAAAGCGATGAGGTTAACTTGTCTTGTCTCAAAAGTTCTCCTTTTTATTGTTTTGGCCTCCATAACAAAAAGGGCACCATTGCAGAGCATATGATCGATCAATTTTTTCTCTCTCTTTTTTCTTCTCTTTTTTAAAGAGACTCTTTTTTCTCTTTTTTAAAGAGACTTTTAGCCTCCTGGGTGAGGGATAGAGGATGACACACACGCACGTTAAACTGTCAAAGTTTGCGAGGAAATACACTACGTTTCATAAAAATAGATCCACTTAAAAAGTCCATATGTTTCAATGAAGAATGAATTCTACCGTTTCATTTATTCGCATGCAGAAACTGCGTGAGGAAGTTCACTCACACCACAACACTTCTGAATCCGTTGATATACTGTGTGAGTGGATAATAATAAAATCACTAATTTTTGCTGTTTCATAACTATAGAACCAATACATACAAAACTATCTGCATACATTGTGCTTCAGTTTTCTTTGACATTTTATCACGTTGTGACGTGTTTGTGAATGCTCCGGAATAATGCCACGTGTAACGTATTTGACGGAAGAAGAAAGAGGTAAAATTTTGGCGTAATGTTGGTATTCGCGAAATTGCTAGACGTTTGGGAAGATCGCATCACGTCATAATCAATCTTCTGAGAAATATGGGAATGACAAGACGTGTGAACCCAAAAAGAAGTTGTAAGAAACAACACAACGAAGAATTGTTCAAACTGCAAGTAACTCACTCAAAAGTTTAAAACAAATCACTCAAAAGTTTAAAACAAACAACGAACATTGAAAAGCTCTCCTATTCAGCGGCAAAAACTGAAGCAAGCTTCACGACTCTTACCTCGCCATAAACAAGCCCGACTAGAATTCTCATGAGAGAATATGCGTAGAGATTGGAGTAAGGTATGTAGCCTTCATTATTCACTATTATAAAATTAGTTAAGTTCCTTTGTCCCAATAGGTAATTTTTTCCGCCGAAAAAAAATCAATCTGGATGGCCAAGATGTAATTTTATCATACTGGAGCAGCGTTACTTTTCGACTCGTAACTTTCGTGGTGGTAGTTTGATGGTTTGGGGAGCATTTTGTTAAACTGGAACGGTGCAGATTGCTTTTCCATCCACCAGAATGAACAGTCGGGAGTACATTGAGATAATCCAAAGCCATTTGCTACCATTCTTGCGGCAACATCGTCGAGTTGGCTACACATTTCAGCATAGAGTTCAAACTATGGAATGGTCAGCTTGTTCTCCAGACCAAAACCTGATCGAGAATATGAGGGGATTGATCAGTACGTGAAGTATATGCAGACAAAAAGCAGTACGCAAGCGTTCATGACCTGAAACAAGCCGTCTTATCTTCATGGCAAGGAATACAAGTATCTACTTGCCGTAACTTAATTCGAAGTATGCCGAATAGGTTTTTTGAACTGATTGAGAACAAAGGAGGACCTCCCCATTTTGATTTCTAGGTAAACATCGTTGAAATCTTTAAAAAAGAAATAAATTTTGAACTGGTTCTATAGCTATGGAACATATAATTTTTATGAATCTTTTATTATAAAGCTAAACAAAATATGCTTAGAGTCCAAAATTCTACAGTAAAAATAGATAACCAATAGATTCGCACCGACTGACGATCACTAAAGTCACAAAACAAACCCAAAAAAGGAGAGAGTTCCTCTCCCATGTGCGCATCAGTAAACAGAGTGCACACAATAGATCGCTAGAATAACTATACAAGCCACAGTGGTACATGAGCGTCTTCCAACCGGACATTTTTGCCTGTTGAAGTGGCGGATTTAGTCCGTGCTCTAACCTACCCCGCAGTGGGATGTTAGGCAAAAATGTCGTTGGTTCGAGTACCTCTGTACACATGCCCTTTTCACTCAATTTTCCTAAAACATCTGCTATGTTTCCAAGCCTGCCGCAACTATCAAAAGTTTCTCTTCATATCTTTCATTCTAGCCAAAATCATTGTTGTTCACTCATGGTGCCTCATGGTGATGAGTGAACATCTCCTTCTACATCAAGTATTTATTATTCAGTGCAACTTATTTAGAAAAATCACTAATTATTCCAAGACATCTCGAAAAAAATCTCGATTGACTGCCGTGAGATGGACCAGTTCAGGACGTGGACTCTTGCTTCAATTTTTATGTAATGACTATCTGAACCCGGTGCATGCGCTGCTACGCTTACAACTAAATGAATAAAAATTGAATAGAACTGGCACGTTTATGTTTGTTTTTCAAGATGAGCTT
>JASCZW010017015.1:0-17723 GCA_034211315.2 Aedes japonicus | reverse complement strand
GACACCTTTACTGACATTAACCCCAAGGTCCAAGATAGTTGGTGCAATGACCATCGGCAGGTCAGAAGGGATTAGCTAACCTCTAAAGTCCCAAGTAGTTCGTCACAGTGGGTGCTCAAAACACTCCCTGAAGTAATACCGAAAGTTAGTCCCATGGTGTGAAGGCCAAGTTAAGGGCACGGGAAAGTTTTTAGTTGGTTGCGGGCATAGCACCAGTCCAGAAGATGTAGGGCTTTATAGATTTGCTCTTATATGACTGGTGCGAGAATCTTGGTCATGCTGTAATTACTTGCCAGTTCAGCATACGCAATGTTTATATGGAGCCACGTCAGTAAATATCACAATGTCGAACTCACAGGAAAGCAGCGAAAGAATTTGATCATGTGTTTTAGTCCTTATGCCGTGGACGATTTGGTAGCTAACAGTCAAGTTTATACGAGTGCTAGCGAAATTCCAGAAGTATCTGGTGTTTGGCACACCGTGGGGTCGGCCCCAGAAGTATTTCAAAATCAGATATCAACGCTGCTGGAAGGAATAACTGGAACCGATGTGTCAATAGATGATGTTCTGAGTAACGCTGAGACGAAGGACCAACTGAACGAGATCACAACAAAAGTAATCGACCGGTTGAAGCTCAATCCCGAAAAGTATCAGTTCGCTAAGCAATCGGTACCTGGGGCACATCGTGTCCGCGGAAGGACTGCATTCAGATGAAGCAAAATTGAGGCCATTAGAAGATCGGAAGAGCCTGAGAATAAGAAACAGTTCAAAGTTCATCAATAACCTGCACAGCAAAAAAAAAAATTTTAACAAGCGCGTAAAATTTCCCCTCAGTTAATTCCAAGTCTAAAGAATTAAAGAACGAAATTGTTTCTAATATTTCATGCGCCATACAATAATATTTGCAATCTTTCATACAACATGCTGGATTCAGGCGTTATCTGGCTAAAGTTTACATGAAATATCCTATTGTTTTCTGCCAAATCTAGCATTCCCTTCATGTGCATTAGATAACGCAGAAAATTCAATGTTTTTTTTTTTATATCTGTGTGTCTCAAACCACAGCTTCGTTGAGGCAGTTGTTACAGACAAACGTTCACGGGCAGTGGGCTAATGAACAACAGGCAGCTCTTGAGGACATTATGAACCTGCAGACATCGTTGCCAGTCTTGAAGTTCTGCGACGTTAACAAACAAAGCGTGCTGTCGCACTGAAAAGAATAATTAATTTTAACAAACGCTTAAAGGGTGATACGGTCAAAATATGGTCAAGGGAAAACGCGTGTAAATCGGTGAAATCGTTTATTTAAAAAATCAAATTAAATTTCTTTTTCAAGTTCAATTAGTATAAAATTCAGGAAAAATATTCAGTTAGGCTTCCGCTTTTCCAAATCCGAATTGCCGGGCCTTACGCTTGACCCCTGCCATCAGATTTTGTACAGCCACCTTGTCCACCTTCTTCGCCGCAGAAATCCAGTTTGCCTTGAACTGCTGCTCGTCCTTAGCAGTTTTTTTGGTCTTCTTTAGGTTCCGCTTAACAATAGCCCAGTATTTCTCAATTGGGCGGAGCTCTGGCGTGTTGGGAGGGTTCTTGTCCTTGGGAACCACCTGCACGTTGTTGGCGGCGTACCACTCCATGGCCTTTTTACCGTAATGGCAAGATGCCAAATCCGGCCAAAACAGTACGGAACAACCGTGTTTTTTCAGGAAAGGCAGCAGACGTTTATTCAAACACTCTTTCACGTAAATTTCTTGGTTGACAGTCCCGGAAGCTATGAAAATGCTGCTTTTCAAGCCACAGGTACAGATGGCTTGCCAAACCAGATATTTCTTTGCGAACTTTGACAGTTTCGTGTGCTTGAAAATATCTGCTACCTTTCCCTTCCTTTTGCCGTATAAAACTCCTGTCCCGGAAGCTGCTTGTAGTCGGCTTTGACGTAGGTTTCGTCGTCCATTACCACGCAGTCAAACTTCGTCAGCATCGTCGTGTACAGCCTCCGGGATCGCGCTTTGGCCGTCGTATTTTGTTTATCATCGCGATTTGGAGTCACTACCTTCTTGTAAGTCGATAGTCCGGCTCGTTTTTTGGCTCGATGCACGGTTGTAGACGATACACCCAGCTTATTTGCGGCATCTCGGAGAGATAGGTTAGGGTTTCGCTTGAAACTACCGGCAACTCTCTTCGTCGTCTCAGCGGCTTCCGGTTTTCGATTTCTCCCCGATCCAGACTTCCTGGCTGTCGACAAACGTTCCCCAAACACTTTAATTACATTTGTAACGGTTGATTTGGCAACTTTTAGCGATTTTGCCAACTTTGCGTGCGAGTAGCTCGGATTTTCGCGATGCGCGAGCAAAATTTTGATACGCTGCTCTTCTTGCTTGGACGGCATTTTGACAACTGAAGAGTGAATTCCAAAATCAAAATAGGAGCAACATTCTACACACACACACACCTTCAAAATGAGGGGTGTTCAGGTTTTTTAACTACAAAATTGAAAGAAATACGTCAAGTTGATATTGACCAAATTTTGACCGTATCGCCCTTTAAAAGAGTGTTTGGCCGATAGGCCCAATACCCTTAGGCCGATTGAGTCATGAAATCCTTTTAGCATGCAACTAATGAACCTTCATTAGTTCAAGATTTTTTCTTCTTCAAATCATCGGCAGTTTTAATTTCTTACTGTAAAACATTCAATCGGTTAAACATTGTATTTATTAACTAGAAATTAGAAGAAAATTAGTATCATCCATTTAATTCCAACTACCTTTGCTTATCTTCGACAGATACGCGTATTTCGTCTACAATGTGCAGACTTTTTCAGTGTCTCGTACTAATAACTCGACGTCGAGTTCCACTAAACAACTCAAACCCTCTAGGATTCATTGTATTTATTATTTCTTGAAATCTTTAGGACAATAAACCAATGATCTTTTTCTGGGCGATGTTTTTCTTCTTTTCAAATCTTTCTAATTTCGATTATGCTCACATGTTTTGTCATGGATTTTCTTAGTTCTTAGGTAATTGTACCTATCCTACTTACGATAAAAACATGAATTTCACCTCAATGCGAGGAAAAACTAAACTCAACCATGTTTTTTTTATGTCGTGATTATCGAGATTTTCACGCTGAAAGAACTCGGTAAAATCCCAACTCATTAAATCCGGACTGAATACATTCTTAAAAAACTTTGGCAAAAGACGCATTCATTTGTGCTAGATGTAACCTCTTTATTGGAGAAAAACAGTTGTCTGACATGCGATAAGCCCAATTCCGCCACTGACATTGTACAGTACACAGAAGAAAAAAATGAATTTTAACAGTCGCGTAAAATTTCCCTAGGCTTAATTTTCTGTCGCAGGTGTCCGTTTCCGTTTCCATCGCTTCATCGAGTATCGCTTCAGGAACGTCTTCGGCACATCCTCAGATTGAAGCTGTCAGAAGAACAGCGAGCCATCGAGAAGTTAATGCGCCACCTGAAGAAGAAACACGCCCTCGTCGAAGCGAAATTGGATGAAGAAGAAGCAGCTAGTGTGAGAAACAGGGTTAAACGTCGCGAAAAGGCCGAAAGTGTGAGCAAATGGGTTGAACAACTTCCCGACCAGAGTGAAGGTGGCGATATTTTCCAATTCCACGACAAAGAAGGTCCGGAGGTGAAACGACGAAGCTCACCATCGCTCCTCAACAGATTTCACCATTCGAAAAAAAAAAAAGAAGTCCTGGAAGGAAGTCAGCAACGGCGTCCGTCAGGTACGATTCCGAAATACACTTGATGGAGAACCTGATCCGCAATTGGAAGAAAACGAGCGCCTTCTGTCACAGAGTGGCACGAGAAGACCAATAGCAAGCTGCACGAGAAGTGGGTAAAGTGGACGGAGTTATTCAAGTTGATCGAATTCGTTAGAATTCCTCGCATCTTATTTCAGTGATACTACGGCGCACACATTCGAGAAGCTATATCTGCATATCTTCGTTGATGCTAGCGAAGAAGCGTAAACGGCTGAAGCGTTCTTCCAGGCTTTCAAGTCAGCTGGGAGAGCGGAGTATACCTTAGCTGCGTCGAAACTAAAGTGACGACGCGACGATAAGTGCCTTCACGGCTTCACGACAAATTTGAAGAGTGTCCAAATGAATCATAAGACAGCGAGTCTCGTAACTCGGAAAGTTGAAAGGGTCCTTCCAAGGCCGTCTACGGAGAGCGTATCGGATAAAACGTCGTTGAATTGACTCAATACGTTCGACATCATTTTGGAAATGAGAGTTCCAGGCCGGGAAAGTAAATTCCAGGGTGGACCTCACCAACGAACAGTACCAAAACTTGCTGTAGTATTGGGTTTTCCCCGAAATACCGTGTGGCGTGTTTTGAAAAAGTACAGAGCAACTTTATCGACGGATCGCAAGCCTCAAAGCAAGCGTCGGGCAGGTACTGTCAACTGTCAACTGCGGAACAAAGTCATCAGGAACATTAAGGCAAACTCCAACATCTCGGACCGCGATTTGACCAAAAAGTATCGTGCCTGTAGACAAAAAAAAAACCAGAAAACTGTATGATCAGGTGTTGATGAATTCAATGGCTGGCTCCTCATGGATGATGAAACCTATGTAACCTATGCCGATTTCAAACAGCTACTAGGACAAAAAAAATCTACTTGATTACGGCTTAGGGAGATGTTCCTGCCAAATTCAAGTTTGTGTTTGCAGATAAATTTGCACGTAAATACGTGATTTGGTAAGGCATCTGTAGCTGCGGTAGGAAGACAAAGTTTTTCATCACTGATAAGACATTTAATTCAGAGCTGTACAGAACAGAATGGCTCCAAAAGCGAATATTGCCATTCATCAGATCCCACACTCCAACTGCTGTCATTACAGTGCTACAGTGGTATGAAACCAACGGAATTCAGTTTATACCGAAAGAACTCAACCCACCAAAGTGTCCCCAGCTCAGACCGATAGAGAAATTTTGGGCTATTATGAAGAGAAAACTGGAGATGGCAGTGTCGTCAAAAACATCTATGAATTAAGAACCAAGTGGAATAAGATTGCCAAAACGATGGATGAGAATAATGTGCGCCGGTTGATGAAACGTGTTCCAGGAAAAGTCCGCAAATTTCTTCGAAATCGAGATGAATATTTTTTTTTGTATTTTCCCTCTAAAGTTCACAGTTAAAACAGAATACTATATTGTTAATGTATATACGAGATATGCGCAAAAGTCTATGTTCCAATTCTTACTGGGCCACACCTTAAATGTGTTGAAGGATTATTTAGTGACGAGAGCACTATGGTTAAAAACGCAGTTTTTCTCGACAAAAGTCATTATCTAAAAAAAAAAAATTGCAAAAGAAGTTTGATCTTTTTGATTAAAGGATTAAGATGCCCCAAGTTTTTCGAGATTAATTTTCAGACTTATTATGCATGGAATACATTCTTTAACAAAGCCCCGTCAATCGGTCAATAGATAAATCTGCTCTTGTGAACAAACTTTCCCAAAGTTCCCTCAGCTTCTAGTTTTGAGTGTTTTGAAGGTAATGATTTTTGTATAAAAATAATGCGTTTTCTACCATAGTGCAGTGTCACAGCCCCTCATTTTCGAGCTATTTTAAAGCAATTGCTAAAAGTTAATATCAGAAGCTAAATATTAAAAAGTATGATGAACTAGTGGCACCTATTGTACCTTACAATGTTGCCATATTGCTCTACAATCATACTCTATAGTGATTGCAACAATTTCGTTAAGCTATATATTACAAAAACGTGATAAAACCTGTAGTAGTTCATAACTTAAATCCAGTTCATGCAGCACAACTAATGAAAAAACTTTCGAGTGCCATTTTGACTGTTTTCAATGCAAAACCCAATCAAAAGTATGTGTCAAACTGAATAACTCTCAGTGATAAGGTGAAACAAATACATTTCATTGGGTTTGAAAATGGAAACTATGTACCAAAATAATACGTTGCAAGTGAAAAACGAATAAAAATTAATCTTCTCGGATAGTCTCAGTTCTATTGAGGCTCTCCAGTCGATGAAAGCAGTAAGGCACTCATCTTACTTCCTTTCAGAAATAAGGGAGCAGATGTGCGCGTTGGTCAAAAGATCATTTAGTATTACCTTTGTATGAGTCCCCTCACATGGCTCAATTCTAGGCAATGAGGAGGCGGACTCTCTGGGAAAGGTGATCGCACAAGAAGGCGACATTTTGAACGAAGAATTTCACATGTTGAATTTTTCCCATAAGTACGTCAGAGTTCTCTTCAAAGTTGGCAAAACGACTGGACAAGTAATTCTCTTGGGCGGTGGTTACATTCTATTATTCTAAATGTTTCGTCGGGATCGTGGTTCTAAGGTCTGGTTGTAAGTCGCGGTTTCATTCACCTGATGTCAAGACTTATGTCCAACCACTACTCGCTAAACGCACATCTCTACAGAATTAACCTCGGCGATAGCAATTTGTGTAGGTGCGGAGCCGGATATGATAACATCGCTCACGCTCCGGATAATGATGCCTCCAGAGCACGACTATTGGATACCCTAGTGGACCGAGGTAGGCAACCCTTCCGTGAGATAAGAGATGTTTTGGGAATGCGTTATCTTCCCTACATGCAAGCAATTAACGAATTTTTTTTGTTTGTCTAATCTAAGAGTGTAACGTCATCACCACCTTCCCTCCTCTCTTGTAAATTCCCTGCCATTGTGTCCCAGTTATATTATCCTTTTATTTCCATGCTACTAGTACCTGCCCAGTAAGCTGTGGGCACCCATCTGAGGCTTAGTTCCTGTAAAGGACTACAGAGATCGAGGATATGGTAGATGTCGCAACCATGAGCAGCAACTAACACCTGAAATAAGTTATCTGCCTAGCCCCTTCCAAACGATAATGTGATACTTTTCTACAATCGAAAAAAAAACACCTTTGTAATTATAATATTGAATATCGGCTCCGCAAAGTGTTACACACGCCTAAGCCTAACAAATAAACGAAGTGATTAAAGAAAACAAATATGTTTTTTTATTTGAGATAAAATAGATAAATTAATATTTTCATTATTTGCTTTTTTATCAGTGTGGATTTAAGCGTAAGGTGCGAGCGTATGGTTATGTTATTGAATTTTAATTAAATGAATATGCCAAATGCATACTTTTGGGTTATATTTGATATTTGATAAGAAGGAAAATCCGCTCAACGTAAGTGAAATTCGAATCAAGTCTCGTTTTGAACAAATACCGTATTCTGGAGAATTCCCTCCCTGCCCTTCGGTTCAGAAAGGGGTATGGGCGCGTTCTGTCGAGTTGGTCGCGGCAGATTTCATGTGTGAATCGGCTGCCCCATCAACGTTCAAAAGTGCCTGAACCAAATGGACAGCTTGTAATGATCACTTGAAGATGCGATGGGGGATCATTGCCCTGTTATGATCTCTCATATGTATCCGTCGAACCATTCTGAACGGCCGTTGTGAGAATATCACCATGAAAATCTCACATGCGCATAGCGTGTTACCAATCACTAATCCCTTTTCCTTTCTATTCTCTTCCCTATTCTATGAACACGAGCAATATCATATCGTCATCCTAAAGTCAACTCTTCGAATGCAGTAACATCGAGACAACACAGAGCAATAAAGAACGGTATAAACCCTAACCAATTTTACTTTCAGACAAATTTTCTAGCACAAGGTAAGTAATCAACATTACACCATTACAAAATATACTGAATATCATCATATCGACATAATATATAACGGGAAAAGGGAGGGACCATCAGGGCACCCAAGTGAAACGATTTGGATAGGGAGCATGGGACTGCCTCCTCCCTATTGTTAACATTTCGTGGAACGAGGGCGGGCTCTTCGACCCCATCTATTGGGTTTATTCTGTCAATCGAGGGCTCGACTCTAATGCTGTATGTGTGAACTTGCTTTTGGAAGGAGTTTCGCGGGTTTCGCGTAAGTGTCTCTGCTTACGGGCCCGCCCAAACGTTTTTGGCCCTTCATACAGGAGCTTGAAGATCACAAACAACAGTAGAATCCTGATCAAATCGTTTTTCAGATTATTCCACTGCTATGGAAAGTTACCTTGCTACAATAGATGGTAGTATTTCATCATCATCATCATCAATACCGTATTCTGGAGAATTCCCTTCCAATTTCCTAATCAAAACATGATCAAATTAAAATCCTGCTTTATGAACAAATTGATTTCTATATTTTATTTGAAGTAGAATCATAAATCGACTGATAAAATAAACGAGAAAATAGAACGAAAATCCACCGTCCAATCAATCAGATATTCTTCTCAATCAGCGGAGCTGTGGGTCAGATGGGCAGCAGGTTGTTGATTGGTTGATATTTTTTCTTTCCGTCGTCCTCTTCAAGTTTCGGCTCTTATTTTGGTTATTGTATTTTGAAATTTATAACGACGGGGAAATTCAGTTAATAAGCAAAAGAGTAACAGAATACGTCAAATTATTTTCAAAATAAAGGGTCCATTTCAACTCCAAGTCCCCATTGTCCGTCGACTGATTTCTTCTTATCCACTTCCCGTTCGTTAGCACAAAAATATAAAAAAGCGATACAATTGCCAATAAGTAGAACAAGCGGAACTCACTAGACCGAATCAATCGTCGATACAACAGCAGAACAATGATTAATCTGTCGCCCCAAGTCCAGAGCCGAGATTCACCTAGAACGGCTGTCACTCACTCACCGGCCACTCAGCTGAAACTGATTACCATCGATGGCACTTCATTTGCGTTGCCACCAGCAACGGGACGGAGGTGACAGACTAGATATCATCACATGGCGAAAGTTTTTTCCCCTTCGCTACTTACTTCAAGTGACAGAAGTGTCACTTCCCATCGAAGTTCGGCTCGTGCACAGTTCGATTCGAGGAATCGATTCGATTTTCCCGATACGAATCGAATCAATCGAAAGGGGGAAGGGGAAAGTCGGTATCCTCTTTTCCGGGAAGCATGGATGTCATTAAAATTAAATTTTTGATGCTCGTTCGTTCGGCAGGGTTTGGCTGGGAGGAGGAAGAAAATTGGATAAGGATGTCAGTTCCTTTCACAGAATTTATGCGAATCGAAATGACTTGGCTAAATGACAAAATGATTGATGATTTTATGATTGACTCCACGTGTATCAATCAACCGGCTGCTTATAGGATGACATCATTTAGCCTCGAGTATTTGTTTCACTCCGTCCCTGCCCTGTCCCTGTTCCAAATGACTGGGTTGATTCTCATCGAGGTGGAAAACAAACACCGAAACCGCTTTGCCCGCCCGTCAAGGGTCTCGATCCCGGGCTCAGGTTGCTTCGATTTTTGAAGTTCATTGAGGATGATTATTTATTTAAACAGTAAATGCCCGGTCAAGCGTTTCATTTCTGTCAGCCTTGGAACCGATCAATAACCTTCTGTTTCGTTTCGTTTTCTGCTTTCTTCCAGGTGGACAATCAGTAGTGAACGTGCAGCTCGTGGTGAAAAAATACGCCGAACGGGGCAGCGATGTGGCGTTGTACTGCGAGAACGATGCCGCCCCAGACATCCTCTACAAGGTAGGTCGTCATTTTTTCCCGGATCCGAGCAGAAGGAGTAATAAAATCAAACTTTCTCGCTTTTCTGTTTCCTCTTTTTTTGGTCCTGTATTTGTATTTTGGTAATGCTCTCACGTTTCGTTCAACGATTCCTGAACCTCTGCGGAACAAACCATTTTCGGTTCGACGGAAATCCAACAACACCGTTCGCTGACTTCTGGCCGTGAAGGTAACGTTCCTGAAAGGCGAAAACAAAATATTCGAGTACATCAAGGGCCGGAATCCACCGTACCGGAACTATTCGATCGCGGGCGCCGAGATAGATGTGAGTATGATTTCCGGCTTCCCCGGCATTTATGGGTGCTTGTTTATTTTTAGTGTCTTCCACATGGGGGATCTGGTTGCAGTGATTTCCCTTTTCGGGCTCGTATTTGAATGCTTGTATGGGCCAATAATGGCTGGTCAGGTGCAGGTTGACGTCATTGACTGGTTTTGGCAAATCGTAGGTGGCCTTGGTTTTTTTTTCGGTTTATCTTGCTCGTGGCCTTGACTGTTTTGCAATGAAGAATTCACGATTGTGGGATGGTGTGGAGAGGCCTCAGACAATTGAGTTAGTAAAAGCACGGTTGACCAAGCCGGTGGCGGCGTGGTCGATTCCAGGTCAGGTCGCGGAAATTTTCTCGGTTGGAGATTTTCGCGACTTTCCTGGGCATAGATTAGCATTGTGCAACAATATACAAATTCATGCATAGGAGTTGGCATAGAAAGCTCACAATTAAAAATGCTCGTTGAATACTAAATTGAGCTTTGGTGAGATCTCATTAAAAAGAGTGTCACAGCTAGGCAGAAGAAGAAGAGGAAAAGGAAGATTAAAGGATTGTGTGGATATTATTTAAAATTTATTACTTAAAGTTTTCGATGACAAAATAAGGATGATGTATGAAAACGTCAACATCAGACTAACGGAGAATAAGAAGCACTATTATTTAGTACACAGATAAAAAGAAACACTGAATTTTCTGCGTTATCTAATGCACATAAAAGGAATGCTAGATTTGGCAGAAAATAATGGGATATTTCATGTAAATTTAAGCCAGATAACGCCTGAATCGAGCCTGTTGTATGAAAGATTGCAAACAATATCGTTGTTTACGCTCCTTTGACTTGGAATTACACGAGGGGAAATTTTACGCGCTTGTTAAAATTAATTATTTTTTTCTGTGTAAGAGCAAAGTCAGATCGAAGAAGCATCCCTTCAACCGCCTCGCGAAGGTGTTCTGTTTGAGACGATGGTAAGTTGACTGTATTATTCGATAGGCACTTGCTTCCGACGAAGGGAAATCTGATTTTTCCACATGATTTTAAACATTTGATTTGTAGTTGCATACGAGTTCGTTCCAAAGGACTTCAAAAAAATTTCGAGGGAACTTCTAAACGAGATCTAAAGGTACTATGAAAAAGTGGAGAGGGAACTTTGGACAAATTCCAATTTCCGATGAGTTTCGAGCCAAAAGTTTTTGGGCCGAGAGAATTTTTGACAAATTCTGGGGTAATTTTTGACAAGTTTCGAGGAAATTTTTGACAAGTACCGAGGGAACATTTTCAGGTGAACTTTTGTCAAATTTCGAGATAAAGTTTCGATGGAACATTTGACAAGTTCTAATAGAACTTTTGACAATTTCCGAGTCAACCTTCGGCTACTTCTAAGGCAGTTTTCGACTACTTTTGAAGAAACTTTCCACAAGTTTTGGTGGAATTTTGAACAGACTCTTAGGAAACTTTAGACAAGCTCCAAGGAAACTTTGAACAAGGTAAAAGGAAAGTTTCTACAAGTTCCTTGGGAACTTTCGACAAGTACTGAAGGGGCTTTCGGCAATTTCTGAAGGGATTTTTGACAAGTTCCATTTGAACTTTCGACAAATTCCGAAGAAACTCTCGACTGCTTCCTAGGAAACTTTCGAAATGTTTCAAAGGAATTTTAGAAGCTCTGACGAAACTTTGTACAGAATCTTAGGGAACTTTAGACAAGCTTTTATGAATTTCCACGCAGCCAAAATTATCTCGGAAATTGTTGTTAATTCCATCGGTAATTGTTGAAGGTTCCCTCGGAACTTGTCGATAGTTCCCTCGGAACTTGTCAAAAGTCTCTTTGGAAATTGACGAAAGTTCCCTCGAAACTCGTCACTAGGAACTTTAAAAAAGGTCCCTCGTTCCTTATTCAAAGTTCCCACGGAGCCAGTCTAAAGTTCCATGGGAACTGGTTGAAAATTCCCCCAGGGCTTGTAGAAGTTCCCTTAGAACATGTCAAATGTTTCATTGAAACTTGTCATCTGAACTTGTTAACTTGGTAAAGGCGCGGCTACAAAGCAACACCATGCTGGAGGCGGCTAGGTTCGATTCCCGGTCTGGTCTAGGAATTTTTCGTTAAGGAAAATTTCTCGACTCCCTGGGCATATAGGGTATGCTTGTATTTGCCACTCAATCATACTAATGCAAAAATGGTAGCTGGCATCGAAAGCTCTCAATATTTAACTGTGGAAGTGCACTTAAGAACACTAAATTGAGAGCAAGCAATAAGCTTATTGTGAAAACAATAAGCTTGAAACGCTAAGAAAGAAGAAGAAGTGGAAGAAAACGAAGAATGACAATGTCCTCATCAGACTAAGGAAGAATGAGAAGCACTGTTATTTATTAAGAACAATGCCAAACTTGTGATGAAGTTCCAGATCGAAGAAGCACCCCTTCAACCGTCTCGCGAAGGTGTTCAGACAATCCACGAAATGCTGTTTATTTGCAGCATCATGACTAAACTTTGTAGAGTCGTGTTTGTTAACTTACCTAGTGTTTACAAAAGTGAATTTTAAATCTTAACTATACCACCTGGAACTTTCCAGTGACCTCCTCAACTTCAGAACAATTATAAAACTTCTTCGAAGTCTTCTAGATAGAACTTTAAAAGTGATTAAGAAAAACTCCACGAATTTCGAAGCAAGCTCCAAGAATTTTCTTAAAAAAACAAACTCCTGAAAAGCTAGGAGGAAATCAAGTCTAGGAGGAACATCAGAAAAACTCTGAGAAAATAAATTGTAAGGGCATTTGAGGCAAATTCCGAACAATGAAGTTCTTAAAGAAAGCAATTGAAAAGTTTCAAAGGAACTGGTCTTGTTCTTAGTTTGATTTAAATTATTACGATGGAAACAAGACAAGTTCTGAGAATACTTCTGTTAAATTTCAGCAAACTAAAATATAATCTAATGCATGTCTTCAATAAATTTAAAAACGGACTGAGAGAACATTCGACGATTTCCAAAAAAACTCTAAACAAGTTCAGTGGAAACCTCCGACAAACAGCGAAGAAATGTCCCAATTTGACAAAACTAATGCCATGTACAGTTTTATTTTAAAGGTCCAGTAGAACTTTGAAGAAGTCACAAATCAACTTCTGGCAGCTTCTGAAAAAAAAAAAGTCGACACAAGTTTTAGCTGAAAATTTAGAAACTTTAGAGGGGACCTCAATCGCGTTTGAAGAAAATATTGTACAAAATCCGAGCATGTTCAAGCAATGATCCACCTAGATACTTAGGACAAGTAACGTAGTAACTACATGCAAGTTCGAAGGCAATTTTCAACAATGTTTTAGGGCCCCTGTTAACAAACTCAATCTTTTGACTTGTTACGATGGAACTTAAGACCAGCTAGATACAAGTGTTTCCAATAAGATTTCAAGAGATCTTCAAGTTTCCCGAGAATATTTGGCAATTCCGAGGGTACATAAGACATGTTCTGAGGAAACATTAGACATCCCAAGTAACAATTTTGGTTTTATAAGGGTTCTGAAGAGCATGAATTAGACTTCAAGAATGCTATACAACTGTGCTAAAACCAGCAATGTTCCATGGGATGTTGTGAGGGTTCTTAAGACAAATTCTTAACAAACCTTAGAAAAGTTGAGAGGGAACTTCAGGCTAGAGAACTTTAAACGAGTAATGAGAGAGCTGCATAAGAGTTCGTTCCAATGAACTTTAAAAAAAAATCGAGGGAACTTTAGACGAGATCTATAGGACTTGAAACTAGTTTCGAGGGTACTATTGACAAGTTCAGAGGGAATTTCGGACAAACTAGGAGAAATTTTCTTACAACTTCCGAGGGAATTTTCGACAAGTTACAATTTCGGATGAGTTTTGAGGGAACTTTGGGCAAGTTCCGAGAGAACTGTTGTGAAATTCCGGGGTACTTTTGGACAAGTTCGTGGGAACTTCCAACAAGTTCAGACGGAAATTTTGACAGGGTCCGAAGGAACTTAGGGCAAGTTTTGATAGAACATTTGGCAAGTTTCGAGTGAAATTTTGTTCCGACACAACTTTCGACTATTTCCAAGACAACTTTTGACTATTTTTGAAGAATCTTTGCACAAGTTTCGGTTTAACTTTAAACAGACTCTAAAGAAACTTTAGACAAGCTCCAAGGGAACTTTGAACAAGGTAAGAGGAAATTTTTTACAAGTTCTTTGGGAACTTTCGACAAGTTCTGACGGAATTTTCGGAAAATTTCTGAAGGAAATTCTGACAAGTTCCGTTTGAACTATTGACAAATTTCGAAGAAACGCTCGATTGCTTCCTAGGAAACTTTCAACAAGTTCCAAGGTAATTTTAGAAGCTCTGACAAAACTTTGAACAGAATTTAAGGGAACTTTGGACAAGCTTTTATGAATTTCCACGCAACTTGACCAAAATTACCTCTGAACTTGTCGTTAATTCCATCGGTAATTGTTAAAGGTTCCCTCGGTACTTGTTGGAGGTACCATCGGAACTTGTCAAAAGTATGTTCGGAAATTGCCGAAAGTTCCCTTGAAACTCGTCACTAGGAACTAAAAAAAAGATCCCTCGTTCCTTATGCAAAGCTTGTCACGGAGCTTGTCTAAATTTCCATCGGAACTTGTTGAAATTCCCTCAAGATTTGTAGAGAGATCCCTTAGAACTTGTCAAATGTTTCATTGAAACGTGTCATATGTTCTTTCAAAACTTGTCAAAAGGTCGGTCGACACTTGTTGAGAGTTCCCTCAAAACTTGAAGAAACTTTCCACGGAACTTGTCCAAATTTCACCCGTAACTTTTTCGGAGTTCTCTCAAAACTTTCCCAGATTTCCCTCGAAACTTGTCCAAGGGGCCTTTGGACAAGTCCCGAGAAAACTTTGGAAAAGGAAGGAGAAATTTATGACAAATTTGCATCGAAACTTGTCATATGTTTTTCCGAAACTTGTCAATAGATCGAACGAAACTTTTTGAAAGTTCTGAGCGAATTTTCTACAAGTTCATATCGAACTTTTGACAGATTCCAAGAGAAATTAAGACAAATTCCAAGGGAGCTTTGGAAGAGGCAATAAAGAACTTTTAACAATTTCCGGCAAGTTCCGAGGGAGCTTTGGACAAGTTTCGAAGGAAATTTAAACACGTTCTGAGGGAACTTTGTACCAGGTGAAGGGTCCTCCCTTAGCTCAGTCGGTAAAGAGCAACTACAAAGCAACACCATGCTGGAGGTAGCTGGGTTCGATTTCTGGGCTGGACAAGTTCCAAGGAAACGTTCAACAAGTTCCAGTGAAACTTTTGACATGCCCCGACGAAACTTTGAACAGGTTTTTGGAGAACTTTGGACAATTTCCTAGGGAATTCCCAAAATTCAAAAGGCAAAAGTTCCTTTGTAAATTGCCGAACCTTCTCGAAAGTATCCTCGGAAGTAGCCCAAGCAGCACACAATGTTCAAAAATAGTTGCAGCAACTTGATTGTGACCTAATTGAGCCACAAAGCAGTCACCTCAACTGGTTTGCAACAAGTGTGCTACTAGGGAGTCGGAGGTAGTCTAGACTTGTGAAAGGAACACTCGGAGTTTGTTAAAATTTCGCTAGGTACTCTTCGAAGATACCCTCGAAGCTTGTCTAAAACTCCTTCGAAGCATGTCAAAAGTTCCCACGGAGCTTGCTAAAAGTTCCCTTAGAACTTGTCAGATGTTGCATCGAAACTTATCATATGTTCTTCCGAAACTTGTCAAAGATCGGTCGAAACTAGTTGAAAGTTCCCTCGAAACTTCCCACGGAACTTATTCAAATTTCACCCGTAACTTGTCCGAAATTCCCTCAAAACTTGCCCAAAGTACCTTCGAAACTTGTATGACGGGTCTTTGGGCAAGTCCCGAGAAAGCTTTGGACAAGGGATGGAGGAAGTTATGACAAACTTCGAGGGAACTTCGACAAGTTCTGAGGAGATGTTTCGATAAGGTACTAGTGAACTTTCGGCAAGCTCTGAGCGAATTTTCAACAAGTTCCGATGGAACTTTCGATAGAGCCCATGAGATTTTAAGACAAATTCTGAAAGAACTATGGAATAGGTAATAGGGAACTTTTTACAAATTCCAAGTTTAAAGGAAATTTTAGACAAGTTTCGAGGAAACGTTCAACAAGTTCCAGGAAATTCCCAAAATTCAAATGGCAAAAGTTCCCTCGGATTTTGTCGAAAGTTTCCTCGGAAGTAATCGGAAGTAGTCAAAACTTGTGAAAGCAACACTCGGAGTTTGTTAAAATTTCGCTAGGTACTTTTCAACGATACCCCCGAGGTTGTCTATATAACCTCGAAGCTTGTCAAAAGTTCCCACGGAGCTTATCAAAAGTTCCCTCAGAACTAGTCAAATGTTGCATCGAAACTTGTCATATCCGTTGAAACTTTTTGTCAAAGATCCGTTGGAACTTTTTGAAAGTTCCCTCAAAACTTTCCACGGAACTTGTTCAAATTTCGACCGTAACTTTTCCAAAGTTCCCTCAACACTTGCCCAAAATATCCTCGAAACTTTCTTGAGAGAAAACTTTGGACAAGGGATGCAGGAAGTTATGACAAACTTCTAGGGAACTTCAACAAGTTCTGAGGAGATGTTTGGATAAGGTGCAAGAAAACTTTGCACAACCTCTGAGCGAATTTTCTACAAGTTCCGATCGAACTTTTGACAGATACCAAGGGAAATTAAGACAAATTCCAAGGCAACTTTGGAAGGGGTAATAAAGAACTTTTAACAATTTCCGGCAAGTTCCGAGGGAACTTTGGACATGTTCCAAGAGATCGTTTGAACAAATTTCAAGGGATCTTTCGAAAAATTCCGAGGGGACTTTTGGACAAGTTCCGAAGGAAATTTAAACACGTTCTGAGGGAACTTTGTACCAGGTGAAGGGTCCTCCTTTAGCTCAGTCGGTAAAGACGCAACTACAAAGCAACACCATGCTGGAGGTAGCTAAGTTAGATTTCCGGGCTGGTCAAGTTCCAAGAAAACGTTCATCAAGTTCCAGTGAAACATTTGACCTGCCCCGACGGAACTTTGAACAGGTACTAAGGGAATTTTGAACAATTTCCCAGGAAATTTCCAAAATTCAATTCAAGTTCCTTCGGAAATTTTCGAAAGTTGCCTCGGACCTTGTCCAAAGTTTCCTCGGAAGTAGTCAAAACTTGTGAAAACAACACTCAGAATTTGTTAAATGTTCCCAGGTACTTTTCGAAATTTATCTCGGAACTTGTCTAAAATAACTTAGAAACTTGTCGGAAGTTCCCTCAGAGATTGCTGAAAGCTCCCTGGAAGCTTGTCGAAGGTTCCCTAGAAGTCTCTAGAAATTTCACTCAGAAATTGTCCAGTGTTCCATAGGAACTTGTCAAAAGTTCCTTCCAAACTTGTTGAAAGTTCCCACGAATATTGTTGAAAGCTCCACAAAACTTGTCCAAAGTTCCATCGGATCGTTTCAAAACTTCCCACAGAGCTTGTTGAAAGATCCCTTCGATTGATTTAAAAATACCTTAAGAACTTGTCAAAAGTTCTCAAAACTTGTAAAAAGTTCCCTCAAACTTGCCGAAACTTCCCACGTAACTTGTCCACGTTCAAAATTTTCTTGGAATATGCATAAAACAAACCTCGAAACTTGTCCAAGGGGTCTTTGGACAAGTTACGAGAGAATTTCGGATAAGATGCGAGTTCTGAGGGAATTTTTGACAAATTCCGATGCAACTTTTAATAAGTTCCAAATAAACATTAGGTAAGTTCACAAAAAGTGTTGGACATATTCTGATGAGACGGCGAGATAAATGATAAAGAAACTTGAGATTCGAAGAAACTTCAAATGAATTGCTATGAATTTTAGAAAATTTGGGAGTAAACTTGA
>JASCZW010017014.1:0-17718 GCA_034211315.2 Aedes japonicus | reverse complement strand
GTGTATCAAATCCACGGATTCAATAACAGCTCTTACCAAAAATATAGGATCAAACCAAAGCCAGAATCATAAAACAAACACTGGACAACTCCACGTGGTAGCGCTTTATTATCTATGAAACTTCGAGACGATATATCAAGATCTGTCAATCATGCATGCAATCACCAGAGCAATGAGATGTATACAGGTGGAGAAGAGCAAGGTGTATGTCGGTATGAGTAACGAAAAATGTTTAAACAATCCGTGATCTCTTGTAGTGATGTGTAATGATGTGGTGTGTAATAAGAACCCACCATCAGTGCAAGGATTACCTATGGCTGCAGGATTATTCTCAGCAGGTTGTTCTGAGAGAACAGCCTACGTGATGGCTTGTAGCAGGGTTAGCCGATCTCAGTGAGGACCTTCGAAGACTACGGCCAGAAGGCCGCGTGTCTTCGCATGACAAGGGGACTGGCGACTCCACGAACCCCGTTGTCCAGTCAACAAATCCTTTCGATCCTGCCTTAGGCACATCCCCTCTAGGGAATCCCCATTATATAGTTGTTACAACGAACAGTGGAAATTTGCAGCATAAATGTTTTATAAAAAGTTAAGAGCAAAATGAACATTTCTCGGCTATACTGAACTTTTTAGATCTCAATGAACACATTTATTTGCACTAGTAAATGTACTGAGATATTGCAAATTTCAACTGTTCCTTATAAAATAGTTATTGGCAATAAAATGAGGAAAAATCTCACAAAATAAATAAGGGGCTATTCATAAACCACGTAGACAATTAAGGGGGAGGGGTTTCGAAAAAGTCTACGTTTGTCTACGATGGGGAGGGGGGATATACCAAAAGTCTACGTAGACCTTTTTTTACTCTCTACAAAACTGATATTCATACCTTCCACGCAGAAAAAAATCCGTCATAACAAACATATTACAGGTAAATCCAAACATAAAATTATTTTATTCGGGCCGCAAACATAAACTTGCTTTCCTTCAAACATATTTTATGTTTAAAACCAAGTGACATCGCTGTTTGAAATTAAAATCACATTATGTTTATTTTCAACATATTAATGATACGAACAAACGTACAACTTTTGGATTTTACTAGTTGCGTTCTAAATTTTTTTTTTATTGTACACTCAATAGCAAAAAAAAAGCCGAGCAAAAGTTTGCTTCCAAAAAGTACCATGTTCAACCTTCTGTAACTTTGTCAATTAGCAATATAGACTTTATGTGAACAAAATTTTATGTTGATAAGATTTATAAACTTGAAGTTTTCATAACATACACTCAGTAGCAAAAAAAGCCGAGCGAAATTTTCTTCCAAAAACGTTGTTCAACCTTCTGTAACTTTGTCAATTATCAAAATATTTTGACTGAAATTTCGACCTTAATGGCTTTGTATCTTGCACCGATAGTCCAGCATGGTCAATATTGGGTGAAAACGAGAAATACTCATGTTGGAGCCTCAACTTTGACGCCAGCTGTAGTCCAAAACACTTGATGGAAACAGTTCAAATTTTGTCCACATAAATTTATGTATTTTTAAGTCATGGAGAAATTTTTAATATGTTAGCTAAATTTTTCCAGACAAACAGTTTTCAGAAATTGGTATGTCCAAAATGACTTTTTCACATATGGTATGATAACTTAAAATTTATAAACTTTTATCAACATAAAATTTTGGTCACATAAGGTCGAAGCATTAGTTATAACGTTGTCAAAATAATATATTGATAATTGACAAAGTTACAGAAGGTTGAACAACGCGTTTTTTGGAAGAACATTTTGCTCGGCTATTTTTTGCTACTGAGTGTATTTAAAATAAGATTTTTAGACACACCAATTTCAAAAATCCATATTTCTGTGAAAAATTTTGAGTAGCCTATTAAAAATTTCATCATAGCTTAAAATAATATATTAAATAAAGTGGACAAAGTTTGAACTGTTTCCATCAAGCGGTTTGGACTACAGCTGGCGTCAAAGTTGACGCACCAACATGAGTATTTTCCTTTTTCACCAAATATTGACCATGCTGAAATATCAGTGCAAAAAAGCTAACGTAAAGATAGTCTATCTATCTTCATATTAGCATCTACACATCTAATGATGGTCTACGTTAAATTTCGAACACAAACATAAAAGTAGCAAATCTAAATTAACACATTATTTTAAAAAACCGATTGTTTTTTTCACAATCATAGATTTATATCTACATAAGAAACAGTTGATCAATATGTTAATCCTTCCCAAGTAATCACAAGCATTATATCATTGCACTTATTCAACCCAAAATCAACATCAGTAATGCGGGATCGCATCATTTCAACAGTTATCAAGTAACGAAGCGTTACATTACCTTAAGAATGTTGTGATGCATTACCAATGCAATAATGCTACTTTAGCAATGTCTTACAATAGCATTACAAAAGATATAGCATTAGTTCGATCTTAGTGGGGCCCTTTTCAGCTTTAATCCAACTTCAATGATGCACTAGACGTAATACATATGCCCTATATATGCATGCTATTACAGCCTCGTGGTTACTTGGGTTCTTTCTGCTAAGTTCTCGAACTTTCTGTGGTACACCCGCCATCAGGTTCCGTACGATATCCTCGGATACGCCCGCCGTGACGATTCTCAATCTTTTCTTGAAATATTCGGTACCATTTGCTTTCTTCTTAGTTTTGAAGAGTGTCCGCTTAAGTAGAGCCCAGTACTTCTCTATTGGGCATTGGTCTGGACAGTTTGGTGGATTGGCTGTTTTTGGCACGTATTTGACCTCTTGTAGCTTATGCCATTCCAGGAAGGATTCGTATTGTGACAAGAGGTCAAATCAGGCCAGAACAGAGCTGGATAGTCGTGGCTACTGATAAACGGTAGCAACCACTTTTGCAGACATTCTTTCTCATTATGCAACATTCATTTAGATTTTTCGACCACAACTACATATGGCCTGCCTAATCATATACTTTGTCGAAAATGTGGACACCTTCTTTGTTCGGAAACGCTATAAAACGGTGCTCCTGCGCATTGCGGTATAAAAGCCAGGCCCAGAAGCTATTTAAAGTCTTTGAGTATGTACGTCAAGCACCGCAGCAGACTTTTTGCAGTGAAATTTTGCATGTCATCACAGTAGGGCACCTTTTTTCACTTTGTACGCCTTCAGTCTTTGCCCCTGTTTCACTTTTTTTACGTATGATTTTGACTTCCACGCTACATTTCGCACAGAAAGATCCGGATCAATAATAGCTACCACCTTCTTGTCCATATGTCGGGAGCATACTTTCGATTTGTTCCACTTCCAACCTTCCGATCCACAGTCAAGCGCTGGTCAAATGATTTGCAAACACAAAACATGGTTCTTTTCGGTAGTTTTAGTTTCTTGGCAAGATTGCATACCAATTTAGATTTTGCCGCCGTTCGTACAAAACGCGTGTCCACTTGATTCGACGCCATTTTACTGAATGTAACAATAATGTAAACATGTTGTACCACGAAATAAAGTGGAGAGTATCAGCTGTCATATATTGGAAACGTTTCAGCGACCCGTGAAATAATTCAATATCTACACTCAAATAATAGTGCCCAAAATTAACGTTGACAGGCTTTAGTTTTCACAGACTCAGACACAAGACACAGTAATTTGAGCGTGTTGGTTGTGTTTCTTTATTAGTTTTTTACAACATCGATAGATCAAATCCATGGTACCAACTCATTAGTAAGTTTATGATGTCAAGCATTGAGTAGTTAACTTGCTCCCATTTGACAAACATTTAGAAGAGGGTTTTAGTTATATGCGGTTGTAATACCTGTCAACAATGCTATAGCGCAGGATGGAACAAAGTAGAAAATACATAAAGAGGTCTGTGAAGACGTCAACTTGCTTTGGAAAACTTTCAAAGAAGATAAACTGAACTTGATATGTAAAGTAAAACAAAAATAGCCGCAAATGCTTTGATTGTGGACTGCATTTTGCGACAAAACTGAATGCAGGTCAACGCAAAATGCATCCACAAGGCAGATATTTCATCGAAGGAAATAAGGCCACTCAAGATTCTGCAGCAACGCCAGGAAGAAATTATTTGTGAGGTCGACGAGAACGGAGCTACACAAGCTCTATGGATAGAATCACGTTTTGTCGAAATCATTGGGCTTGACATCCAAGAAACAATCCCACCAGAACTTCCGCTGATGAACTTTAGTTATTGGTTTAAGCAGCCGTGGTGTGGGCATCTTTAGCATTTGCATTATTGATTGATGTTATTTTTTATTTATGGTATTTTTTATGAAACAAAATAAAAGGAATAACTGCATAACCTGATTGTTTGAGTTTTATTTCATCAATCGTTCCTCAAACCGCCACAGCCACATATTGTTAAACATTTTCCATAAATTGAAAAAAATTGACAAAGTCTACGTAGACTTTTAGGAGGGGGGGTTGGAAAAAAGTCTACGAAAGTCTACGATGGGGAGGGGGTTTGAAAATGTCAAATTTCGGTCTACGTGGTTTATGAACAGTCCCTAATACTTACATTTTTCGTGGTAGGGTAAGACTTCAGCATGCTATCTTACCGCACTGGCTACATTGCGTTGGTGGGACTGCCTCCTAAGGTATAGCTGACGAGATACAGCGTTTCTTACTCAGCCGCTGTTTGAGCCGCACCTCCTTGGTGGACAGACGCTCGGCACGCACCTCCTCAAATCTAGCTGAAGTCAGAAGGACAACAGTGCCCAGGCTGCACTACCAGCTAAGTACGCAACCCTTAGCTGGCGGTCTTTTGTCATCTGTTGACCCGTGGAAGCATGAGGTAGGAACTTGTGAGGACCAGAGCTATGTTGCGGGACGCATCGCCCATCACGGTTGTCGACTCACCATTTTGCAGCCATCCGTGATCTCGTGTAGTGAGGTAAAACTCCAAAAACAAGTGAATGATAACATAGCAAGTTAAGTTTTTGTACGCATCCTTTTAGTGCACAAAAAGGCTTTTTTCAGCCTAGACCTTTTTGAAAACTATAACAATTACCGAAAATAAACATTTCACCTCGTGATTTGCTGCTGTTGTGAATTGTTGTTTTTAGAGATCTACGTCACCAGGGATGCCAGATATTTTTTTCAAATGTCTGTGATAAAAATTTGAAATGTCTGGGAATGTCTATAAAAGTCTAAAATTTTTTTAAAGAAAATTAGACTTGTTTCAACAAAATGACGTAATAAGAGAGCGAGTTATGTCATTATCGCTATTTGTGTGATTATGTTAACATGTCTGCATCTATTTCTTGGATTGTTTGCAACCTTATGCTTTGTTCAGACTATGCAGTTGTAACATAATACAAGGGTGTTATAAAAAGTATCAACATGAAAAACGTCATCAAGATAGTCTTGTATCATGTTACAACGCTGTAGTCTGAACAAAGCATTACACTATTATTTCATATTTTTAAAGTGACACTGAAGCTTGAAGCATTCGCATAGATGACACAATTTTCTACAGTTTTTATTCCCCTATAACGCTCTTTCCAGTTTTGTATTTTAAAATCACAATTTTCATTTGATAAAATCAACAATTTTTTTTTTTGATTCAACAATAATCATTGATGGTGTGTACTTTATTTTAATATAATGTAAACATCACTCATGATCATCAATATCATTATAGTCATATGAATGATTTTTGTATAGATTGATTCTTCGGTTAATCAGTGATTATCTCTTAAATTTCAAGGACACTTTCTTCTGATCTTCTGCAAGGCTCTTTGCTTTATTCTGAGAAGTTTCCTCCTGAACTTCAGGCAAAATTCCTTATGAACTTCTTAGCAGCCACTCCTTATTTTTTTCGAAATTCACATTTAAGAATCCAACCTTACCTTCCAGAAAATTTGGTACCTGAACATAATACTTTCTAAACTTCTGATAAGTCCTATACTGAACTACGAGGAAAGTTTCTGCAAAACTTTGAGAAAGTACTCTCCAGAATTTCTTGGAAAATCTTCTTAAGTTGTTAGAAGTTTTTTCCTGAACTTCTGAGAAGTTCTTTTCTGAACTGCCGAAATAATCTTTTCTGAACTTCAGGGGAGTATTTACCTGAACTTCAGGGAAGTTTGTTCCCGATTATCTGAGAAATGATAATGATCTACTAGAAAGATTCCCCTATACTTCTGGAAAGTTTCTTCCTGATTTTATCAAAAGAATTTACCATAACTTCTGGGGTTTCGTGAACTTTGAGAAGTTCTCATTTCTAAAATGCTGGAATGTTCGATTCTGAAGTTTTGGTCTCTTCGCAACTTCTGAAAAGTCCTCTTTGTGAACTTCTGAGGAGTTCTCTAACGATGTTTTTGAAAAATTCCTTCTTGACCCTACAGGTTATGCCCTCTCTGGTATGTTTCTTCCTGAAATTCGGGGAAGTTTTTTCCTGAGCTTATTCTTTCCAAGCTTCTGATTGGTCCCAACCGGAACTGCGAGGAAAATTTTATTCCAAAATTTTTAGGAATGTTCCCTTAAATTTGTTCTTGAAGTTTCTTCCTAGACTTCTGAGAAGTCCTCTTCAGAAATTTTGGGAAGTTTTCTCCAGAACTTTGGAGAAGTTTGTTCAGGAACTATTGGGAAATTTGTGCTCAAATTAGAAGGAAGCACCCCCAATGCTCCTGGGAAGTTTCATTTTTCTCTCTCTTAAAAATTTTGAGAAATCCTTATTCTGAAAAGCAAAATGTTCTCGTCTGAGCTTTGGAAAAGCTGCCAAGCACTTCTAGGAAGTTCCAACTAACCATTCGAGAAGTTTCTTTCGAAACTTCTGGGAATTTATTTCCTGAACTTGAGAGAAGTTTTTTCCTCAGCTTCTATGACGCATCGTCCTGAGGATTTTTTCCTGATTTTTTGATAAATTATAGGTAGTGCCCTTCCTGGAAATTTAGGAATGTTTTTTTTTCTGAACTTTCAGCTTGTGCCATTCTTTCATGTGCCTTTATATTTTTACTAAGGAACCAAGTACGAATTCCAAGCATCCGTCAACAGAGCACTGCAGACATTTTATAACTTTAAAAAAGATGTATTTCTAATTTATGAAATCACTAACCTTTCTTGCTTACTTTCTGGGTTCAGTTTGTTCCCTTCCCTCAGAGATGGAAATAATATTTAACACCAGAGCGAAGCGGAATACTATAGAAATTGTACTTGCCTTTCTGATAAACTCTGGACGTTTTTAAATTTTGACAAAGTTAATTCTCACCCATAAAAGAATAAAAATCAACCACCTCTAGAACTACATGAATGGGTTACAAGATGGGTACTTTTTACTCACATTGCATGTTTAGAAATCACCCATCTTTTTGACTGCTTCATATTGCTGCTGAAGGTGAGTGATTTATATACATAAAATGCGTAATCTAAAATCTCCGTGTAGGTAAAAAAAACCGCTGTAAAATAATTCTTGCAGCGGTCACTTTCCATGCCACTGCAACACAATAAGTAATTCCGGATTATAACTGGACAGAACTTCACATAAAAGTAATGCTAGATTTGGCAGAAAATAATGGGATATTTCATGTAAATTTTAGCCAAATAAAGCCTGAATCTATCTTGTTGCATAAAAGATTGCAAACGTCGTTGTATGGCGCATGAAATATTGCAAACAATTTCGTTGTTTACGCCTCCTTTAGCTTTGAAGTTAACGATGGGAAATTTTTCACGATTTTGTTAAATTTAATTATTTTTGTCTGTTTACTTTTTATCATAATTTCACCTTTTCTGTGACACTTATGAGTGGTCGTGGAGTTCTCTGCATCTTTCTTAAGTAAGTGTCGGACTCACATTCCTTCTTTATTTCCACCAGTTACAAGGAAGTTGAGCTCTAGTTGGTTGGAAGGTGACACATCCTTTATCTAAGAGGTAGGGAATTTTCACAAATCAACTGCAACCGATGAAGGCACGCCTCCCTCTTAGCAACAGTTAAGACCTTGTAACGCCAAGAATATTAAATTCTGGAAAGTGTGAGCAGCTTAGTGGAATACCTGTAACTAGAAAATGAGAAGAAAGATTAATGTTTTTCATTTAATTCCAACTACCTTAACTTGAAAAAGAGGCGTATTTCATCTATAATGTTCAGGCTTCTTCAGTGTCGTGTACTAATATTCCTATAATATTGTAACTATTGTGGTACTCCTATAATATTGTTAAACCTGGTTAATGCTATGCAGTTATAATCAAATCATGCATTTATATTCAAAAATGCTCCAGAAATCATAATTAATTACCGATCCCATTTGAGAACTCATATTATATAGAAATTATACTGAACTTATTTATGGTGTTTGCAAAACCTGGCGTTACTTGAAAAGCTGTTTGGATCACACAGCAAATAAGTCATAAGATAACTCAAAAAGTACTACAGAGCATTCTCCTCGCAAAACAAATATATGTCATTATTATGATTTTTGCTACATGTCTTGGTTCAATGCAGACATGCCTTCCATTTCAGTTTGCCCCGGTGTACCTTACACAGCACGTGTATACTTTCACACTACTATCACCTGTTGAAATCATACTATATCTCAAGGTACAGATAACTTTGCTGTTTCCTGATATCTTTTCCTTCAAATGAAAAGATAGCGCCCTCACTGCGCTACTTTTCAGCCTTACAAACCAGCACCTTCCGGCAGTTTTCCGAAACAAATGACAAACGATTACCCACGATCTCATTTCCAAACTTCCCTTGGGTTTGACTCAAGAGGCTGTGTAGAAACTTCGCAAATCCCGTTGCATCCATCCCATCGGATGCAGCGCACGCATTGAACTGTTCCTCCCTCTCCCGGTCTCACTTGATCGATGTAAAATTCTTGCATAATTTATGAAGCACAATTAAGAAATAATTAAACGCTATTTTTCGTCTCTCGGTGCAACTATTTGTTTTGAAAGTACACTCATCGGGTAGTAACAATAAAAAAAAGACTCGGAATAAACGGGAATGAAAAACTAGGGAAGCTAATTAGTCTTGCTTAGTCTCTCGCCGGGATGAGGTTTAAGCTTAGCTCGCTTGGCTCCCGAGGGAACGGCGGCCATCAACGACGATGACGTCCAGCGCATAGAGGAATGCTGGAGCATTTTTCCTGCTCATTACCGGTTGATGGGCCTTCGTTTGGTGAGAGAGCTAAAGTGGGCCTTGTAAAGCCATTAAACGTTCGTAATCTCCAATGTTTTATGGGAAGAATATAAATGAGAACAACAGTGTCCATACGGTAAAAAGTTGGCGATAAAGAACCCAATAAAAAGGAACAATTTGTATTTTAGTACTCACTCTCTTTCTCTCGCGTGCTTAACAATTCAAAGATCATTTCATCATCAAATGGAAGTTTAATATCCTGCAGGAAATCTTGATTACACAGTTACCGGCCAGCAATTTTATCTTCTTCCGAAATGTTCCTGTCAGTCACAGCCATTCTCCTAGTGGTACTTGTACCGTCTGACGCATTTTCAAAATGAATGTCCCTGCACAATCACCACCCACTCGTTCAAACCGGAAGGAAAGACACCGAACGGGGGATCCAACTGCGCTGTAATTTTCCTCTGCAGACATCGGACTCATAGACAAAAGTGAGTAATTAAAGAATAATATGTGACCATTAATCATTTATGCTCATACCGACTGAGAAGATACACATACCGAGAGGGAACCCATTGGAACGGTTTGAATCCATGGATTTCCGAGAATCGCACCGAATGATGATGAAAAAGATGAACATGCTCCTAGCAGTAGCAGCTTGTCAAGTAGCAGTTACTACCATTCGTCGGTCAGCTCTGTTCGGGATCGGGGATGAGAAGGCTGGAGAAGGATGCGCTTCGGACACTGATGATGCTCGCATTCTGACTACTGGGCGGTAGGAAAAAGGCGGCAGAAACGGTAAGTGAATTAAGGTTCCTCACACAGATGGTCATTCTTCTGTATAGGAATAGAATAAGACGACTGAGATTATCTGATTCTATGATTCTGCAGTTGGTTGTTCTTCGGATGGTCACATTGGTCAGTGGCTGTGATTCAGATTCATTTGTTTCCAATCAGAACGGGGGTGATTAGGGTTGTCCGAAATGTTTTGTTTGATCAGGTTGGTTTTAGGATTGTTTTGGTCGCAAGACAAAAAAAAACTGCAAAACAATGGTAACCATACATCATAAATGTATTTCAAACAAGGATAAGCACTACGAAATATTCAATGGATGTCATCATAATAGCATTTACATGCATGTTTATTCTTAATCCAAAAATCTTGTCAAAAGCTTCCATTTCTTGATGAAATTAATCCACCTCTTTACTTATAAATCCAAGCCTTTAACACGTAGCACGAGGTTTACAGACAATATTTACAGGGATAGGATGGATTCAATCGAGAAAACTTCAGATCAGTAGATGAGCTGTAAACAATATAAAACAGGCGACTTGCAGTTCAATTTGTGCACAAATACTCTGTCAAATTTCTTGGAATGTGAGATCGCAAAAGTAAGCAAGCATTCTGAAATTATACCGGACAAATGCTTGAAGAAGTAGTTTGTTTGGAGACGCAATGTTCACACTTCGTATGTTGGCAACATCGGCCGTTTTCTGCCACCTTAGTTCTTCAATCCTCAATCCGCAAAACTTGTTTATCCCAACGTGATCCATCTTTTTTACCCAGATACCTAAACAACCGTGCATTAGACTGACGCAAATTTCGGACTTCTCACTTACCTATACTTGCAAGATTTCATATAAAGTCCTTATGAGCCTTCCAAAACTTGAACTCATTTACTCTTAAACTAACTGTTCACAACCAGCTTGAAATTTGTAAGGGAATTGCTATGATAAACTCATTTGCATAATTCACAAACATCATTTCATCAATCTGCGTTCAAAGCATTCAGTTCTACGATTAGATCATTTTCTGTGCAAAAACCGCAAGTATCTTCTATCTAAAGTCAATCAACTGCTTATCAGGCATCATTGGTATCTCTAGCACTTGAAGTAGAGCACAAAAAAATCATGGTTACTCTGTCACATTTGACAATTTCTTTAGTTTTTTGGGCATATGGATCATAAAGAATATATTTATGGTTATTACGCATAATTTTATCGATAATTTCTTATATATAACGGTACATTTTTTACATTTTATTGCTCAATTTTTTTTAAGTATGCATCACATTAATGATTTTTTTCGGTAATTTCGATTTGTTTATAGATATTCACCAGGGTGTAATAAGCCATCAATGCATTTTTTATGGAACGATTTTCATTTTTATGGATCGTTTATTAGTTTTTATATGCAAAAGTATGTTTGCCCTTGTTGTGATAGGAAGGTCGCTAAAGCTGAACAAAGCGCCAAGGCCGTATACCGCATCTGGCCATCAAGACGGCTATTTTTTTGACTCCCGAAATGTTTATGATTGTGATGCAAAGATATCTGAACAAGAGCGTCTTTCCAAACGCCTGAAAATGCCAGACGCTAGTATTGCTGCCGGAGACAGGGGTGTCACCGGATGATCAATCAGCATAATATGCTGGTTGAATACGACGGGTAAGGTACAGGGGCGGTAAATTCTCAACATAATGTCGAAGTACACGGTACAGCGACCTGTCCAACAACCAGAATGGCTTCCGTAAAGGAAAGTCAACGGTGGATACCATCATGTTCGTCACCAAGACGGCAGAGATGGCAATCCAACATAAGAGACGGGAATTCGCTACTGTTCAGTAGTCACAATGGATGTGAGAAATGCATCCAATAGCGCCAGTTGGAAAGCTATTGCCAACTCGCTGAAACGTCTTCAGGTTCCTGGTAACTCGAACAGAATTCTGGGAAAACTATTTCCAGAATCGGGTATACAATATCAAGACGGGTAGGAAACGCATTCAAATCACCGCAGGGGTCCTCAAGGTTTAATCTTTAGCCCGGTTCTCTGGAACACGTTGTATGACAAAGTTTTGAGATTAAAGCTCCCTAATTAGGTAAAGATTGTCGGCTTCGTGGACCACATGATCCTAGAGGTCTATGAAGAATCCATAGAAGAGCTGGATTTAACGGCCACACACTCCTAGACATAGTTGAGCGATGGATGCGTTCCAGAAATCTGTAGTTAGCCCATCACAAAACGGAAATTACTGTGCTCATTAACAGAAAATCGGAGCAAATGGTGACGATTAGTACCGGTGACTGCACCATCACCTCAAAGCGGTCACTGAGATATTTGAGGGTTATGACCAATGATAAGTTGCCTTTATCAGCCATGTCTACCACTCCTGCAAAAAAAAATCTCTATGGTTATATCGGCATTATCTCGCATGATGTCGAATAGCTCAGTGGTACAAGAAAGCAAACGAAAGCTCCTTCCTGACCAGCTTTGCATTGTCCATATTTAGGTATGGCGGTAAAGATCTGGTCGTTTTTTGAGCAGCCGCTGACAAAGCTGGCTTGATTACTTCCCACGAACTCGTTCGTAATAGGTGACAGACGACGGAAGATGATCTGAGATAGCACTTAGTAGGTGGTATTCAGAATGGAGATCGCTCGGGGGAGGTAGATCATCGAATCTTCCGGTCTAAGCATCTTGCTATGAGGTATCATGTGGTTACTCACCGGTTTCCTGTGCACAGATAAAAAGAAACATTGAATTTTCTGCGTTATCTAATGCACATAAAGGGAATGCTAGATTTGGCAGAAAAGAATGGAATATTTTATGTAAATTTAAGCCAGATAACGCCTGAATCAAACTTGTTGTATGAAAGATTGCAACGTTGTTGCATGGCGCATCAAAGACTGCAACCATCTGCGTTGTTTACGCCTCCTCTGGCTTGGAATTAAACGAGGGAAAATTTTATGCGTTTCTTAAAATTAATTATTTTTTTCTGTGTGTATTTGGAAGACGTCTGTATTGAGTTATCTCAAATTATAATATTTCACCCACTTTATCACAAAACATTGTGACTGGTTGAGGGGATTGGAGAATTCTAATAGACGCGTAAATTTTTCCCTCGTTTAATTTCAAACCAAAGCAAGCATAAACAACGTATTTGTTTGCATTCTTTCAACATTCAACAGCGTACAACATCGTTTGCCATCTTCCATGCAACATTCCTGATGCCAGCGATATCTGGCCCAGATTCACATGAAAGATTCCATTGATTTATGTCAAATCTAGCATTTCATTAATGTGCATCAGATTACACACGCAGGTATTTCATTAGTTTGGGATCACCAGTTCTTACACATTGAGGATGTATGTTGGTCCCAATCACCATCAGTTGGTTGTCTGTGTAATTAATAACAGCTGATCTGGCAAGAACGGAGGAGCAACCTTCGGTCAATAATGCTCATGCTCATGCGTTCAGAATGGTGATTGCTAAGAAGTTCTCACACTCGCTTTTCTTTTCCAGGCCCATCCTTATGAATTTAGTTCCGTTTCAGTTCAGTCCCTCATCTGCCGTATTGATGTTTCCATTACTTCCATTGCAGTGGTTCTCACTGTCAACGTTCTCGGCGTCTTTCAGGGATTTCTTCGAAGTGCTGCCTCTACTTTTCAATCACCTCTAATGATCCGTCAAGATTCTTCCTTCCTTATCCCGGCACATTTTGGCTCGCAGCACAAAGCCTTTACGGGATGCGTTGAGCTTCTGGTAGAAGTTTCGTGTTTATGAAAAACAGCACAGCTGCTCCATCTCCTCACACTCCGCTTCTTACGGGCAGCCTTTTTTTTCTGTCGAAAAAGGCGGGTCTGCTATTTTTGCTTCCATTTGCAGCGTTCTACGTTCTGCCAGATCTCTTGCTGCAGCATTACCGCCAGCATCCTTTTCCTCCATAATCTCTCTACACTTTTCGTCAAACCAATAATTTCGACGACTCCGTTCTACGTACCTGACGATGTTCTCAGCTGCGTTGGTTATGACTGCTTTGACAGTACTCCAGTAATCCTCAAGAGGCAAGGAAGAGAACGGGCCTGGGATTGAACTCCCGACCAGTAAGCAGAACGGGTGACCACTGAGCTACCCAGCCACGTCTTTGAAGATATCATGAAAATTTCTCTTGGATTCATTGATTCATAGCGCTCAATGTGTTTCAATAATTCGTGACAGTTGCTATTTCTGAAACCGTACCCTTACCGTAAAAGGTCAACCACCGTTATTCAAACGACGAACTACCTTTAGATCCAAGTTTAGATCACTTAACCTTCGATGCAGGATATTTTTTATTACAAAGAAAAAAATAACAAATTTTTACAGACGTAAAAATTCACATCGTTCAGGTGTAAGCCAAAGCAAGCATAAACATCGAAATCGCTTGCAATATTTCATAGATTATATTAGATTTATGTTTAATCTGGCTTAAATTTTTATGAGAATTATCCCATGAACTTATGCTAAATGTAGCATTCCATTTATGTGCACTAGATAACGCAGAAAATAACATGTTTGTTTCAAACTGTAAAAGATTAGAGAGACTGTGGGCATTCGTACATTGTACGATAACCTATTTCCTGTTCGATCATCACAAACTCATATTACATGTTTTATATGAAATGCAAATCTTCTCTGGGTATAAGTTATAATATAATACACTCTTTTCACCAAAACTTTAAACTTACCTCGTCTTTCAAATTCAAGAAAACAAAAACTGAACACTTCGTTTAACATTCCATTAGCATTTGCACACCTCGTGGATGGAGCTACGTTGAGGAATATGTCGTTGAAAACATTGCATCTCACCAAGAAACGGAACCAGATACCTGATGCGTTTCTTCACGCAATAATCTCCACGAAGACACTCCTCGATCGCCACCTGGCCCCGTCAATACAACCTTTGGAGATAGGGAGGATTTGGTATCTTAATAATACCTAAGTTTAAATTAATAGTCCACTACAATTCAAATGATGTCGAAGGCGTCACTGGAGTAGTGGAAGGCGTGACTGTTACTTGACACCCCAGTGAGTCTGGGTTCAATACCAGTCGACGTCGGTGGTTTTTCTAAGGCGAAACAATCTGGTTAAATACGTCTTCTTCCGGAAAGGAAAGTAAAGCCGTTGGTCCCGGCTCATATTCATGAGTCAATAGGTAGGTTTCAAGTTGTGGAGTCGTCTGCATTTGTTTGATTATGCTTGGTTTAAATTATTTATACAACATTGACATTCAAATCTTATGTTGATTTTGTTCTTCTAGTAAGTATGTAATCCTTAAGCCTAGAAGACAAACTGGGATCTAATCTGACCTTATCTAAAGAAATCAAATTTAATCTAATCAAATAATCTGAATTTCATTTTCCAGATTAACAAACAAGTTTAATCTCTGTTAATACTACTAATGTGAAAATTTGCATCAAAATAAATAGATATCAGCAACCGTAGCTCTCAAAACAAAATTTTCAAACAAACCAGCTCGATAAGTATCGGCTAATGCAGAATATGGATTCAGCTCTACGTAATTAGTGGAACCTCGCACATACATACTATCTTCTAAGAATTGGCTGACATATAAGGTATAAAAGAAAAATGCTCACCAAATTTTAAGACGTCTCGATAAGCCAGTGACTATCATCAAAATCGGTCAAATTACTTCTCAGGTAAAATGAGGTATTCACTCGGAGATCATGACTGAACACTTAATTTCAATGTTGCATTGCAGAACGGAAATTTTAACATGTATGTTTATAAGTTTTCAATTTATTAATATAGTAATCTATATTTTGTGAATCCAATGCATATTATTGGAGAAATCAATTACTTTTGTACTAGTCAGACCATATACAGCTTGAAAAAAAACATGTAATTTTCTGCGTTGCCTAATGCACATAAAGGGAACGCAAGAATACGCCTGAATCTAGTCTGTTGAATGAAAGATTGCGAACATTTTTGTATGGCGCATGCAAGATTGTAAACAATTTCGTTGTTAACACTGCCTTTGGGTTGGAATTAAACTAGGGAAAATTGTATGCGCCAGTTAAAATTCATTTTTTTGTGTATTTAAGATCTTTGGATACGATTCCTGTTTGAGTAATATTTATAGGTGGTGTTTTTGTTGTTGATTTTCTTAGTTTTGTTTATGGGAATCAAACAATATTTGTGTTGATCACTCTCTGCCCCACTACCTTAATTAATAACGTTTACATAGACATTGCCTTGACACTAATTTTTTGTTCGTGCTACGTTATAATAAATCATCACAGGTACTATTTTTGTTTGCACAATTGCCCATCTACACGTTTTCAGCTGTGGATTGAAATTATTCCTACCATCATTAAACCGAGAATCAAAAAAAATCTGACGTTTTGATTTTTCAGCTGCGTTTTTCTTCCTAGAACTTCAAAAAGATTTATATTGAGTTTTAACAGTTAATTTTTTTCAATCATTGAGATCCACGTTACGATAGTGAGTAAACTTTTACTGTGGCAAATAGCAATTGCAATTGAACGAATACAACTCAACCGGATGGAAGTGTGAAAATCGTAGGAATGCCGTTTCGAAGTGAAAAAGTGCGAGGATGTGTCTCCGGCCGCCTAGGAAAATCAACGATAGTGAGGCAGCTCATTGGATTCCGAACGGACGAGAGCATCGCTCGTTGGAAACCCTCCGGTGAAGTACGTGCTCAGATGATAGCTAGCGAGTTGCGTCTTCGTCTGCTGATACTGGCCAATTTTCTAAAACTTGGAAAAATAACAATGCTGATCGCGAGTGAAACCGTGGCCGGTGTGATAAGGGAAGGTCCATTAATAACGTCACGCAAAAATTGTTGATTGGACTGATGTTTTTTATCTCTCAGCGTTTCCAGAACAATTGAGATGTCGGTGCTCACGTTGATTCTTGTATTTCATTGAAATAAACCACCCACTCTTGTGAGTGGCTCCAAGAGCATCTTTGCTGTTGGTTTAAATCGGTCCTCAAACTCGAGTTTTAATGTATTCTTGTATTCCAATGAAATAAACCACCCACACTTGTGAGTGGCCTTAACAGCATCCTTACTGTTGGTATAAAGCGGTTTTCAAACTCGATGTTTTAATGTATTCTTGTATTTCAACCACCCACACTTGTAAGTAACCCCAAGAGCATCTTTACGGTTGGTTTAATTCGGTGTCAATATTTGAATAACTTTAATGTGCATCTCTGAACAGAGAATAAACCGGGAACAAAGTTGAATATCCTATTCGCTGCCGACATCAGTTAAATTCAGCACACCGATTATCAAAACGGATCCCGCTGTCAACTCAACCATTTTATCCAACATCCCAGTGATTTCTCGTGGAAGTGCAGGGGTGTTCTCGGCTTCCAACAAAGCGAGTATTACGTCAACATATTTCTACCCTTTCCCTACTTGACCTGCATTCGGACAAGGCCGGCGTCGGTATTGCCTTAGCTCGGGATCACCAGTTCTTACACATTGAGGATGTATGCTCGTCTCATCTGGCAGTAACGGAGTAGCACCCTTGGGCGGTCAATTATGCTCATGCTCAAGTGCCATCATTAAACCGAGTAACAAAGTATTCGTGAATTTATTAGCCAACTCATAAATTGATTTTACCATTTAGTCCGATCGAAACCGTAGTTGAACAGTTGAACAGTCCATTTTGGAGGTTCAAAGTATCACATTAGCTCCAATCAGGTCCAGACGCTTCGCCCAGAAAATAAGCTTATAAACTTGAATTGCTCAAAGCTCATATAAACCGCTCAATCGACAATATATTGCATATTAATGCATGTCGTATTACTTCCTCT
>JASCZW010017013.1:0-17717 GCA_034211315.2 Aedes japonicus | reverse complement strand
TAAATAGCCATCGGTTTCAGCTATGAGCTCATCATTTGAGTAAAATCGCTTACTGGTGAGCCATCTTTTAGGTTTGGGAACAAATACAAGTCACCGGGGGCCAAGTCTAGCGAATACGGTGGATGGAGAACCAATTGATACCAAATTTCATTCAATTTTTGCTTGAGCAATTGAGGACCCGGCCAGAAGAGTATAACATAGAAATAAGAAAATTAAAACAAACCTTGTTACGCCTAACTGATTATGATATAAATTTGTTAAGATGTTTTCATCTGGAGAATTGTATAACATCCTTATAACAAATTCAGATATAATGCCTCGCGAGGCACAACCTGCGTTAAACTTTGATGCTTGTAACTCGTTATAATATAATTTAGTTTGGAGAGATCAGCACCCAGAACATATTCTATCACAAATATATCAAACTCTGTTACAAATTATTTTTATATTTTTAAAATTTTGTTGCAAATTTTTATCAAAATATTACACTTTTTTAACAACAGTATTCGTAATTTCTAATTGTCTTGTTTGATATTTATAGTTCTTTCTCAATTTCAATTGTTTAATCAATTTTCGTTTTTAGTATACACATTGAGATATACTTGGTTGTAGATTTTTCATCATCCTTACTTTTCATTGCGACGCTTACACATAATGTATTAGAAGCATGTTATGTTATATCATGAAAACCTACTATAGTTTGTTGTATTTTTGATGTAATCATAACATACTGTGTTATTCTTCTGATTAGACAAGGCTTGTTTTTGTTATAAATTCTGATATGTTAACGACATCCTGTATCATGTTTATATCAAAGCTTGTTAAAGAAAACGAGTGTAACATAATAATTCAAGCTGATATAATGTGTCTATATCTTTCCACTCGGGAATAAATAAATTCTAACACTAGCAGATTTTACTTTGCTACATTGCAACAAAACTGTTACAAAGTTTGTTTTGTGTATGTTATATCTATATCATAGTTAGCTATAAATTTGCTAGCTCTTGAAGATTTTTTGTTACATTTTCTGTTATTTTAACTACGTCCGCAATCTAAATTCTAACAACCTCTGTTATAAAAGCAACGTAACTGAAAAACAATACTTGAAATAATGTTGTTGTTTTCTTTTGGTTGGGGATGAATGAGCAGGCGCATTCTCGTGATAATAAAGCACACATTTTCACTGCAAATGCGACCGTTTTTTCTGGACTTCATCCTTCAAACGATCCAATAATGCTGCATAGTATGCGCCTGTTATGGGTTTACCTTTTTCAAGATAGCCGATGAATATTACACCTTGCGCATCCCAAAACACGAAGGACATAACCTTTCCCGCCGATTGTTGCGTTTTCGGGCGCTTCGGAGCATTTCTGCCCGGTGAAACTCACTGTTTTGCCTGCTGCAATGACTCTGGTGTGTAGTAATGGATTCAAGTTGCATCCCTGGTTATGATTCGGCGCACAAACTTCTTCGGATTGCGTGTAATTCTCCTGAGAGGTTGTAACCCGAATGCGTTTTTTTTCCATTGTAAGCCCATTGTAGGCACCCATCGGACGACTAGCTTCACTCTCGCTTCACTTTACTCAATTTATGAGTACAATTGTATGCTATCTCTTTTTATCTGACGGAAATGTTACTCAATTTTCGTAAAAAGTGGATCTAGTCAAAAATTGAGTTGATCCACTTTTTAACGAAAATTGAGTAACATTTCAGTGAGAGAAAAAGAGATAGCAAACAATTGTACTCAAAAATTGAGTAAAGTGACGCGGGAGTGTTCTTCATACCCAAAACGTGATGTTGCCAACTCGTTCCATTGAAATGCCTAAAGCCTTAGCTAGCTCTCTCAATTTCACTTTTGGATCCTCTAATACTATATTATGGATTTTATCGACGTTCTCTGTTGTAGTGACCTCATTTGGGCGTCCAGAATGCGGTACGTCAACGTTGCTCGTACGGCCACAACTAAAATCAGCAAACCACTAATGAATCGTTTGAATCGATGGAGCAGAGTCAGGAAAATACTTATCCGGCTTGGCTTTGGTTTCGGCAGCCGTTTTCTTGCGTAGAAAGTAGTATTTTATTAAAACTTGAAACTCGGATTTTTCCATTTTTAAAAAACTCGCTGATCGGTCTCTTGTCACTGTTGTCACTAATGAATGCGTGGCCAGAAATGGCTGAAATTTTGACAGCCGTCAATCAAGGAGTGCAGCTCATAGAAAATGGTTCACATTGGCGATTATCAAAGCCATCTGTAGGAAACTAAAGGGAATTTTCAGGCAGCCTAGTACCTTCTCAATGTATGAGTCAGTCATCGAGTTCCATGCCTTGGTAATGGAAGCCTTCAGGGCGCCAATACTGGAGTAAGAACGTTCACAGACCATAGCCTGAACATATGCCCATATTGAGTAATCCAAAGGATTCAAGTCCGGGCTGCTAGAAGGCCAAATGTCCTTTGGCCAAAATTTCATGTTTGCCTCCAGCCACGCTTGAATCCTCAAGTATGACACGGTTCCTCAAAATGTTCATGAAAACCTCGGTTTTAGGTAATCCAGCCTTGATAAATACTGGAGGCATTTTCAACCCATTGGACGCAACTGCGCAGAAAACAATGACTTCGGCCGGATGTTTGATGGTCAACTTAGATTTCACGTTCTCTGGAACAACCTCAGTCTTTTTCGGTGAAATAAACCTGCCTGTACGTGTGTTAGATACGGGATCGATGGTAAACATTTTCTCATCGGAGAATGCGATGATGGTATGCTTCTTTTTAAATACTGTAACCAAACGTTTTGAGCGTTCCAGCCGTAGTTGTTTGATTTGGTCCGTTACAAGGTGGCACTTTACTCTTGCCCTGCACAAACATTTAAAGTCATCTTTGACCAACCGTTGCATGGTAGTTTTTGGAATATCGGCTTCCTTAGCCAATTTCCGGATCGATCTGAGAGGATTTTGCCTCATTTTGTCTCTCACTGATCTGATGACCTTCGGTGTGTGAGCGGACCATGGACGGCCCTTCCCGACTTCCGTGGACGGAGGAGGGTGGACGTTCATCAAGGAGTGAACGTTGGCTACGATAAACGGTACCCAGGTGGCATAACAATCGTTGCAATTTGTATTACGGGCATTTGGGCGAGCACCAAACTAGTCACAACCTCCTTTGCGTACATTTTAATCAACATTGTTACTCGCCAATTAATGTTTTGTTAGCATTGTCTCAGAGTATACAGTCCGATGATTACACACATTCGCATTAAAACAGTAAAAATAATGTTTAAAGCAATGCATTTTTTATGGAACATACTGTAATCGATGATCTTCTTTTTTTCCGTCGGCCTATTTCCTCACATGGTGACAATCACCGACGCCAGGGAGACAACACCACCACCTGGACCCTACCTAACGACTCATGAATATGAGCCGGGATCAGAGCTGGTAAATCTCACGGCCATCATGTGACGATGACAAAACAGGCCTTCTCACTGTCACGAGAAGAAACGAACTATCATGAGCTTTCTTGTCATTCTCACACCATCATTCGCTCCTGAGATTTTTTAGCATACGATTTTGTTTCAGAAAGATCTTACTAGTTCACATAAAATTAGCCAAGCAATAATATGTTATCGACAAAGTGGAAATTGTTTTGGAAGTTTTGTTTTAAATCTTACAATTGTACCAATAAATGAGCGTGTAGGAGCGATGACCAAAACACTGTCACATGCTGTCATGACGAAAAAATCGATGAGAATTTGAAGAAAATCTCCCTAATCGTTTTCTCGCCCGGTGAGATTTTCAGACGTATTTCGGTTAAAATCTTAGGTCATTTTTCATCGGAAATGACATTTGCCAGCCCTGGCCGGGACCAACGGCTTTACTTCCCTCCCGAAGGAAGACGTGACCAGATTTTTTCGCCTCAGAAAAATCACCGACGTCGACTGTGGTTGAACCCAGACCCACTGGGGTGCCAGTAGCAGTCACGCTTACCACTACATCACGAGGATCTTCTTAATTCTAACCACTTTATACACACGTTTAGTCTCGTTGTACAGGGTTTTCGGGCAGAAATTTATCGCACCGATAACGATCGGTAATCACTGTTTAGCGCTACTGATGTACTCTTCCGTACATTCTGCAAATATCGGTACTAAAACAATTATTTTATAACATTTTAGATAAGTAAGTGTTTACCTTTGCATGTAGATATGTGAAATAGCGCAGTGTTTAAGGTTTGACTTATATAATAAATGTAAGACAACACTAATATAGGGAAATAGTTAAATAATTTCAATTAAGTTTTTAGACATGAGTTTTTACCTAAAATAATACACTCGTTGCAATAATCGCAGAAATTCAGATGGGTTTCCTTAATTGGCGGAATAAAACAACGCGAGAACCTGCGGCATGTGTTGCCTGCTGTGCACGGTCTATCGTCTACTTTCAATCACTTGGAGCAATCAATGACGTTTGGCCAACGCCATCGATCGAAGGGTTGTACTGTACCTGTTTGCGTTGGTATAGGTCAGTCAGCGGGATTGGTTCGTGCGATGCGCATGGACATATGGGCGCACGTAACAGATAGTGATCTAAGATTTAAATAACACCAATTCTTACAAAAGATTACAAATTTGTGATATTCCACATAACATATCAAATTATAAACCTATAAAGCTTAATCATGCCTCGACCGACACATTCAGATTTAGCTAGTTTCTACGAACCATTATCTCGAGCTGCTACCCCTCTATGAATACATTCCTTTTCCTTTCCTATTCTTTTGCTATCCCGTAGAACCTACAGCAACAATTCTATCAAGGACGACCGTTTGTCCAATTCCCGAGACGGAAAATGGTGCAGGGATGCATTCTCCGGTTCGTTTTTGCCGGAAGTCCGATTAATGCATCCGCTTGCCAGTATCTATTATTTGTGAGGAATATTTTTATCCGCCATGCCGTAAGTCCGTTATTTTTTCCCGGATCAGCTAGCACACACCACTGGTCCAGGCGTCGTTGTCGTCGTCGTCGTCGTCGTGCTGAAACTCTGCCACCCATATCTTGTTTTATTTTGCTCCTTTCGTCCATAAAATTAGAGAAAATGAACGCATGGCTGGATTTAAATTTCCGTGGGCTAGCTGCTTGTTTGCCGGAAAAAGAGGAGTTTTTTTTTCCTGCATCCCGACGAAAATTTATGTTGTGCATTTGGCCGTTCAATAGGTTGTTGGCAAATGCATAATTTATTGGTAATTGCTGATTTCCGGAAGACGTTTTCTGTCATTGAATATCCCTTTCTATGTCTGATGACTGGGTTAGGCATGCTGAAAAAAAATAAGGAAATCGGAAACGAAATACATTTTTTCCGCATTTCGTACGAAGGATTTGCAAGGGGCCATACACACTCGCCAGCACGGGCCTTCGAATGATGTGTTTCCTGTACGGTCGCACTTGGCCAAATGTGCTATAAACATTAATAACCATAGCATGGCAGACCAGGGTGGCAAATCCAAAGAGGTTTAATGTGCTCGTGTGACAAGGGATCGAAAATAGTCGGGGTGATCCATAGAAGTACATAGCAGTGGCCATTATCGTCCTGAATCCTGATCACCGGATGTTAATTATATAAACATATCTGGACGGACGGAAGATGACGGCATTCGTTCTGGTTTGCCTATCTCACTGGCGAAATCCTGTGTGCTGGAAAAACTACTTTTATTCAGTTTAATATGCTCATAACCTCGCCAGTTTAACAACCTGTTTTTTTGGTGCTGGTTGCATGTTTGTTCAACCTCAAAACAGTCTTCTGAACGTTGGCTATCTGTGCAAAGGTTGAACGAATTACGTAAAACTAATATTCATTTTATCTAAATTACAGTGGAAAAATAAGCTTTCTGCCCCCATTCCGAAATCCCAAGAGTGCGGCGCCACGGCTGAATGATTCTTAGGTCGAAGGAAGTGCCAAGAAAAGATGTTTTCTCTTCTGTCTGCTATGTGTCCCCGTTTCCTCCCTTAATAAGAAAATGGAAGCAATCTTTTCGGACCAAAACGAAGTGACAGGCTCTTAGCGATGGAAAAAAAGGAACGAAACAGGAGACATTCCTCCAAATACCGGGGGTAGAAGGAAAAGTTTTTTTTTTGGTCCTAAATCGATAACCGGAGACGTATAAGACAAGAAGATAGCACGAGAGCGTGGCAGACGGACAACTGTAGAGGGGTGGGTAGAGAAAATTTGAGTGAAATAGCTTTGGTTGTGTAAGGGCTAGGAAAAACATCTTTCGGATTCTTGTTAACGAGGAAAACGATGGGAATATAGAAGAAAATCAGTCGCCGGATATTGCAAATGTCCTTTACGGATAGATAGCCGTAAAACTCCCTATTCTGTAGACACTCTTGGGGACAGCTTTATATCCCATTAGAAAGCCCGGTTGCTGACTGGACAACGTGTTTGTCCTTTTGAATGAGAGAACTGTGACTTGAACGATTTAAATGCCAAGTTGGTGTTGGTTCTGAGGCATTGTGATTATTGATTGCATATTCCAATATAGGTGTTAAAAACAAGTTATAAAAACAGAGTAACAAATTACCATTAGTGTATATTTTCAAGTCATCTTTATTTGAACAAAATCATATGATGTTTAGCCTAGTGAGTTTTCTCACATATTGCTCAAAACTGTATTCCTAATAAGCCATTTAGCAATTTCTATCATCATCCAGTGATTAAAATAGTAACACGAACTTGTAGACGATGTAATAAGGCCTTTTAATATGTAAAACGATGTAATAAGCCAGTTTTTAAAGCAAATAATTATTTATCCTGTAGAAATTTGTCTGCCGCTAGAATTAGTGTACTTTGATGCACGTATCAATCGTATAGTGTGTGGCAAGGCAGAAAGACACGTCTATGCTCCGCAGTCGAACGACTTACTCACACGAAAATACATTCGGCTGTATTTGGATTCGAATCTCTTCACCTCTGTTTTGGAATGAGCCCCGACAACTGTAATTAAACCTGTATCCACAATAATTGAGACACCTAAATTACTGCTGTTAAACATAAATAATATATTGTATCTTAAATTGTATTGGTTATACGCAAATTTATTTGGTTTTGTGAAAATGATCAGAACATCAAAACATGATTTTTATGTATTATCATGTAACTGCCTATCATTAATTGCAAAGGAGCTCGTGGGGCAATACCAAGCGGGATTAATAGGTGCCCGCGCTACTACGGACCAGATTTTCACAATGATGGATCGAGTGATGTGTGTCGTCCGAGTATCAGGGACACTCTCGAGTTCCTTCAAATCTCGGAGAGGGTTACAACAAGGTGCTTGTTGTGTAATATTGTATTGGAGGGAGCGTTTCGAAGACCTGGGATAGACACGAGTGGCACGATCTTCAGTGGCACGTAACTTTGAGACTAAAGGCTGAAGCTGGTAGGATTGGGCTTGTGATTGAAAGGTGTTTCGATCAAAATTTGGTTGACTTAAACTTGACGCATTTCCCTTCATCGTGCATTAAAAGATTTTGCACACTTCTCATTTTGAAGATGTGTGCGTGTAGCTCTATGCCTCTATTTTGGTTTTGAGAGTAGCACTTCAATTATCAAAATGTCGTCAAAGGAAGAGAAGCAACGCATCAACATTTTGCACGTGCATGGTGAAAATCCAAACTAATTGAAATTGTTGAATGTGGCTAAATCAACTGTTATCAACGTATTAAAAGTGTTCTGTGAACGATTGTCGACAGCAAGGAAAGCTGCATCGGGGAGGAAATCTAAAGCCGGAGGCCACTGCGACGACAAAAAGAGTTGACCGCTGTTTCGAGCTGAACCCCAACCTCTCCGTCCGAGATGTCGCAAAAAAGCTGGGAATGGCGCCTTCAAATTTGAATAGAGCTAAGAAACGAGCTGGACTGTCGACTCACAAGAATGTGGTGACTCCAAATCGCGACGATCAACAAAACACGTCGGCCAAAGCACGATCGCGAAAGTTGTACACGACGATGCTGATGAAGTTTGATTGCGTGGTACAAGACGATGAAACCTACGCCAAGGCAAACTTTAAACTGCTTCCTGGACAGGAATTTTATACGGCAACCGGACGGGGAATGGTGGCAAATATTTTCAAGGACATTAAACTGTCAAAGTTTGCGTAGAAATATATCTGGTGTGGCCAGGACCATCTGTCCTGTCACTGCCTTTCTTGAAGCGACACAATTGTTCCGTTATATTTTGGCCGGATTTAGCATCTTGTCATTACGGGAAAAAAGTCATGGAGTGGTATGCTGCCAACAACGTTCAAGTGGTGCCCAAGGACAAGAACCCTCCCAACACGCCAGAGCTCCGCCCAATCGAACAATATTAGGCCATCGTCAAGCGGAACCTTAAGATGACTCAAAAAGCAGTTGTGAGCGAGAAACAGTTCAAGGCAAACTGGCGTTCTGCGGCGAATAAAGTGGACAAGGAGACTGGCAGGTGTTAATCAAAAGAACCAGCAATTCGTATTCAGTAAAAAAGAAGCTTAGCTGAATTTTTCTACTGTATTCTGTATTAACTTGAAAAAAAAAGTATTTGACTTATTTATAAAAACGTTGATCGACTCCCACACATTACTGTATGACCAAATTTTGATCGGATCACCCTTCAATGCGTTGAAAACAAAATACATGAAGGGAAAAGGCTCACGTGTAGACAATGTTAGCCTCCTACCGAATCGACGGTGATGAAATCGAGGAAATAGACGAATCAGTTTATTTGAGCTCATTGGTGACCGATAACGATCAGCCAGAAATACGAGGCGCATTGTGGCCTGTACCTGATTGGACTCCAAAGGACGTTAAAATCGAACATAGTTCGCCGAACTATAAAGTTTAACGTCTACAAGACATTAATTAGACCAGTAGTTCTCTACGGCCACGAAACATGGGCATTGCTAGTGGAGGACCAACGCGCCCTTGGTGTCTTTGAACGGAAGGTGCTGCGTACGATCTACTATGGAGTTCAGATGGAAGACGGATCGTGGAGGACGTTAATGAACCATGAATTTCATCAGTTGCTGGGAGAACCTCTCATGGTACACATCGCTAAAATCGGTCGACTACGATGGGTTGGGCCTGTCGTAAGAATGTCTGAGGACAGCCCTGTTATTATTGTGAAATATTCAAATTGTACTTTATGATTTATCATTGAGGTGACCATTTCTGGGTTAGGGTGGTCCGAATTGATTTTTTTATATACATTTAAAAAAAAACATGACTTATGAATGACTGGGCCGATTTTTACAACCAAATTCGCTAATTAATGATGGTCAAATACAGTTTTTTGGAAAAAAAATAATTAACATACAGCTTTATGGCAATATAGCAATAATTACGAAGACATGGATTATATTTCTATTTCATGGTTTTCATGGTCTCGGATCAACCAACTTCCTTAGTTTTATTTTTTTTCTTGAGCCCTTATATTTTATTTCACAACATATCAAAATGTTGGCGATGCATGTTTTAAAGTTTTGGAGCTACTTTTTTTTTTTAAATAATATGTTTTTATTTTTTGCTGACTATCCTACCACGCGGTTCAAAGTGACTTGCCAACCATGGGTCCCCATCAATCTAAATTTATTTTATGAGTTTAATGAGAGCTTAGAAATGAGCCATAAAACATCGTAGTCTCATATTTGGGATTGTCAACAATTTCCCCTTTGTAATTCTTTGTCCAGACTTTTTTCTTTTAAATTTATCTACAGCATGTGTTCTGTCCAACTCCCTCATCCTCTCTTCTATAAAGACAACGCGGTTTATGAAAAGTCAGCTATGGTTTATGGCCCTTCTCTTAGTTCTCAAATTGCTGAATGTACTTAAAATAATAGCTTTAGATTGATGGGGACACATGGTTGGCAAGTTACTTTGATCCGCGTGGAGGAATAGTGATTGTGATGAACCCACCATCAGTGCAAGGGTTGCCTATGTCTACAGGACTATCATCAGCAGGTTGTCCCGAGAGAATAGACTACGTGATGGCTTGTTGTAGCATGGCCAGTCGATCTCAATGAAGACCTTCGGAAGACTACGGCCAGAGAAGCGTGTATTCACATGACAAGGAACTGGCGACTCCACGAACCCTTGATCAGTCAACAAATTGTTCCGCGCGAATGGATAGTCTGCAAAAACTTAAAACATATAATTTTGGAAAAAAATGTAGCTTAAAATCTAGAATAAGTGCATCGCCAATTTTTGCAATTTTTGGTAAATGTAGAAAAATCTAAACTTTCAAGAAAACAATACAGAAAAGAGAAAGTTCTTTGCACACAAGGCCATGAAAATCATGGAAAACAAATCCATGTTTTCCTTATGAATATCGCAATAAATTATTTTTTATTTTCATTTTTTATTTGTACTCAATTTTTGGACTACCCTTACACAGAAATGGTCACCCTTATGAAAAAAAAATCTGATGGGTTGGTCATCTTTTTTTCTTTGGAACTACTCTATATATACAGTGGTTTTATAAAAAAAACTTCAGCTTCGCATTTATGCATCGTTGTGAGTTTCAGCCAGCTTAACACACGTTATGTTTTTGAGAAGATATGAAGATTGTTTACGGTTTATAAAAAAGAGTCATATACGACAAATTCTACAAAAAAAATGTTTCCATCATAAAAAAAAATGCTTCAAGGTTATAGGGAGGGTAACTCCAGTTAGTATATGTGTTACTGCTGTGTATCATAAGGTGTTTTTCTATTAACCTCTCACACTTGGAAGTGGCCCGAAAGGCATCCTTACTGTTGGTTTAAATCGGTTCTCAAACACTATGCTTTAACATATTTTTGCATTCTACTGAAATAAACCACCAACACTTGTGAGTGACCCCAACAGCAATCGGTCCTTACTATTGGTTTGAATCGGTGCCAAAATTTAAATAACTTTAATGTGCATCTCTGTACAGAGAATAGATCGGGAACGTAGTTAAATGAACTCTATGTTTTGTAAACTAAAGACGATTTATCCATGACACCGGTTTGGAAGACGTATTTTCAGAAGTGTTCAAGCTTGGAAAGCAAACTTTATGTCTTCCAAGCATTACTGCTTCTATGGAAAGAAGTTTTTCGGTCATAAGGTAATATCATAATCAAGAAGCTCGATGGGCGAAGTGCAACTCAGATGGCTAATGGTAATGTCTGTAGAGCAGAATTTATTACTAGATATGCAAAAAACAGTAGATATGGTAATTGATAAGTATGCTAAACAAAGTGACGAGAGAATTGCATTAATGAATAAATAAAATTCAGACCCAGTTATGTAAACTATGGTAACGTTTTAATACGTTTTTCAAGTAACTACAAAGCAGAAAATCACATAATGGATAGATTCATATCCCAAGTAACATTGCCAAAACCATCCAGCTTTATTAAGTTTTATCAAAGTTTTATGCCATTAGCAATCAATTTGGTTTTATTATGGTACCAAGAGGTGCCAGTAGGTTTCATATTTTAGTCAGGTTTATGAGAACCTGTACAGCTAGTTTGAAACGATCTTAAAACCTTGTTTGCTCAAATTCCTTTTACTCCTATCATAGGTTTTATTACTCGTAAAATACTTTTAAATGCCGTTTTAGGACTCACTCATACTATCTTATTATGGTCAGTTGCAAAAGCATTTTAGAACATTGAGGGCATTCAGGGAAGTCACAAAATGACCCATTAGTTTTATAGTAGTCATTGCAAAAATAAGGTGGATTTTTGGCAAAACTGGGATTTTTTTCCATCGCCATATTGAAATATTAGAAATACTTGAAATGTGGAAAAATAAAGGCACCAAAAATTAAATGCAAATGAAATGAAGATCGAAACCGATGTTGGCATTCTTCTAGAATACGTTATTGAATTTCATAAATTGCCAGCAAATTTATGATTAATTTATCGTACATACATATAAGTTTTAATTTGGTTTTTGTTGTTGTAAACTCGCATAGTTCCTGAGGCACATTAATTGTCGGCTCTTATCGTGCCAATATTCACCATTAATTTCATTGCGCATAAGGTTTGGAGTACGATACGCTATTAAAAAACATCAATTTGTTTTGAATATTTGGTTTTAAAAACAAAATTTTCCACAACACAAGCACCTTTTTCTTAGATATTATTTACTGTTAAATCAATCAGAAGAGCAGAGAATCGAACAAATCAGAACAACAAAAACCAACCACGATATCATAGTGAAGTTTGACAGCTGTGGCCATTTGACCCTATGCTGGTTTTGGTGGCAGCCAATAGGCTTTATTAAGGTTCTCAAGTGGTCATAACATCTTTTACTGGAACATTATCAAAATCTCTATGGTCTTATAAAGGTTTTATTAACTTGTTTTCACAACCGTCTATAGAGTGGGCCACTTTGTACAAATTTGGGCTTTAAAGATGCATAGAGGAGGTGTTGGTAGACAAAACAGTTTTGAATGTAGCTTTATCAACACAGCCGGGAGGAGTGCTATTCGGTTGGGATAGAATTAAAATTGTTACTTGGGTTACAGGCGAAAAATGATATTTTATCTACGCTTGGTGCACATGTAAAAATAAGAGACGTGATGCCTCTAAGGTTTATCGAATCATAATACCACTGAACAAAATTATTTAAATATAAACTCAGTAGCAAAAAAAAAGCCATGCAAAATTTTGCTTCCAAAAACGCGTTGTTCAACCAATATTTAACCAATAACCAACCGTTATCAATTATCAATATATTTGGCTGAAATTTTGACAACACTTTAACTAATGTTTCGACTTATGTGACCAAAAATTTATGTTGATAAAACTTATAAATTGAAAATTATCCCAACATATGTGAAAAAAATCATTTTTGGACATACTAATTACAAAAATCCGTATTTCTGTGAAAAATTTAGTAAGCAAATTAAAATTTTCTCCATGGCTTGAAACAATACAGAGAATAATGTGGATAAAATTTGAACTGTTTCTATTAAGTGATTTGGACTACAGCTGGCGTCAAAGTTGACGCTCCAACATGAGTATTTACCTTTTTCACCCGATATTTACCATGCTGAACTATCGTTGCAAAAACAAAGCCGAGGTGAATTCATCTTTTTAAATTTTGGTCAAACCTGTATGATATATATTGCTAATGAGCACATTGACAATCTTTTATGGTAATACTAGTCATTTAGTAAATAGACATTGTAGTTCAGAAGTGAATGGGACTGATTTGCACGTAAGTTCCTTGATGAGACAAACTGATGCATACTTTGAAGTGACAAGTTGTGTCTAGCGATATGATTGTGCATGCCAGAGTTTCGTGCTGGGATGATAAAACAGTTTTTGAAAGGTGAGCGCCTAGTGCTATTTTCAGAAGCGGAGTAAAGCAAGATTTTGTCTACCGAACCATCGTTGGATGACAGGAAGAGATCCGGTCGTACTCGTACGATGCGGACTGCACGAGTTGTCAAAGTGGTCAGGGAACGGATTAGACGAAAATCACAGCGCTCTGTACGTAAAATGGCCGCAGATCTGAATGTTTCGAGATCGTCAATGCACAATATACTGCAAAATGTCGCGGCAAGGAGGGGAAGAATTTATCATTTCAGACGAAAAGTTATTCGTCTTGCAACAATCCCACAATGCCCAGAAGTACAGATTGTGGGCTCTCTCTTCGAGAACTGTTTCAGAGAGTAATAGGAATATTCCACGGTACCAAAATGCTGCGTAAGTGATGGTTTGGGAAGGAATTTGAAAGCGAGGCAAATTACCACTGGTTTTCACCGAAAAAGGCGTTAAAGTGAATGCCGCATATTATAAAACGGAAGTTGTACGAGAGGTGTTTGAAGATGTGTTTCAGTAGGACGGAGCGCCATCGTATACTACAAATCTCGTTCAGGGCTGGTGCCGAGAAAATTTTACCGACTTTTTGGACAAGAATGAATGGCGTCCCAGTTCACCAGATCTGAATCCCTTGGATTATTTCATATGGCCATACAGGCTGGCGAAGATAAATGACCACAGGGCGTCTAATATGAACCAATTCAAACCCGTAATCAAACGAATTTGGGACGAAATGCTGATAGAAGTCGTGCGTGCCACCTGTGACGGTTTAGAAAAACGCCTGGAGCTGGTCAAGAAGGTTAAAGGTGGTGTTATTCCAAAACATATGCTGTAGTTGATCAGTTTTATATTGCATTATAATGGGTAAAGTTATCAATAAAATCTGGATTATCGATATGAAATAAATAGAGATTTATTTTGCATGAGAATATATTCGCTATTTTCTAATTATCATAATTGTCCACTGTGGATGTGCTTGAAAGAACATGAATATGCCAGGTAAATCCCTCCCCGCGACTAGAGATTGATGGTTGTACGTGCATAAAAAATGAACTTGACTGACCTTTTTATGTGAAAATCTGTTCCAAGACAAGGTGTGTATTTTTGCTTAAAACATCCGGTTAATCTTCCTACAAATATCGAGTTGATTTTGCCCAGTGAACAAGCGAACGGTTCAGTTCGTTCGGTCCGCTTTCCGTTGCTTTGGAAGCTTTTTACGAGTTGTTTACAGTCTTCAGTATTAGATTTTGTCGATCGCCAGTGAAATCGTCGCGAGTGAAATCAATCTTGGTTTGCTGAAGAAGAGGACATTGTGTGATAAGTGGTGCAACAACGTCATTGATTGCAATTAGCAATATTGCCTACGATCGAGAAGCCATATTGTCCCGCATCTATACGGCACGCATACCAGCAGCCCATCGTGTGAAGCGTGCATTCTTCCATCCACCAACTACCGCCGACCAGCAACATCATCGTCATCGTTCAGCTCCACGCTTAGACGGTACACGCGGTCACTCATCGTCGCTCGGCAGCAGCAGCACACATTCGTCGCCAAGCTGCAGTAGATCCGTGATACATATAAGATAAGTTTTTTAGTAGTATATAAGATAAGTGATTTTCATCGTAGTGTGTGTGTGAGTGTGGAGAGTGATTGATAGTGTGTGTGAGAGTGTATTTAGTTTTAGTTTTTTTTTTAGGTTTAGTTTGTTTATCTGTGATTGATTGTAGATAATTACGTTAGTGGTTGCGCGTGATAAGCTCCCACAAACGAGCCATGGATGATTTATCGCAAGATGAATCATCTATGGCACGAAATGATGAGGTAGCTCATGGAGTTACCAGATCACGTGCTTATTCAGATAGTTCAACTGGTCCATGGGTTGTTTATTTTCTGCCCAAATCGAAACCTCTAAATGATTGTCAGATTTCTGATGATCTGACGAAGCGATTCTCGACCGTGACCGAGATAATTAAAGTCAGACCCAATAAACTTCGGGTCGTTGTGTCCAATCTCAAGCAAGCTAATGAGATTGCTGTCTCCCAGCTCTTTACTCTAGAATATAGAGTGTATATCCCAGCTCGGGGTATTGAAATTGAAGGTGTGGTCTCCGAAACGAGTCTGACCCCTGAGATCCTGCTGAAGCGGGGGGTTGGTAGATTTAAGAATCCTCTGCTTCCTCCAGTTAAGATACTTGATGTGCGCCAACTTGGCACAGTGTCGACCAACAAGGGCGAAAAAAAGTTTAGACCGTCAGACTCGTTTCGCGTAACCTTCTCTGGCTCAGCCCTCCCTCAATACGTCGAGTTGGGAAAACTTCGACTACTTGTGCGGTTGTTTGTACCTCGGGTCATGATCTGCGAAAAGTGCAAGCAGATGGGACATACGACCTCCCATTGCAGCAATAAGGCACGCTGCTCCAACTGCGGGGAGAAACACGAGGATGGCGCGTGTGCAGACAGCACACCAAAATGCGCTTTCTGTAAGGGAACTCCTCCTCATGCTCTCTCATCGTGCCCGGCGTACAAACAACGCGGGGAAAAATTAGAACGCTCGCTGAAACAGCGTTCCAGGCAATCTTTGCCGAAATGGTTAAAAAGCCTCACCATCACCCAGTGCCAATACAAATCCCTTTGCTCCTCTGTCAGATGACGAGTCTGACTTTGATTCGGCTGAAGAGGGAACGTCGTTCACTTTTCCGGAAGGTGCTTCAAGGAAGCGAAGACGCGTCCGCCCACGGAAAGTTGCTGAAAAGAAGCCCGAGACCAGCTTGCCCATTTCAAGAAGAGGTGGAAAAAGGAAAACACAATTCCTCCTGGTTTCCATAGTACTAACTACACCCAGGACTTTCCATCTCTCCCGGGGACATCCAAAACCCTGACACCCTATTTTAAGAACAGAAGCCCCCTCTTCAAGTGGGCTGTTCTCATTTGATGACATTGCCGAAGGTATCTTCAAGTACCTTGAAATTTCTGACCCTCTCAAAAGCATTGTTTTGGCAATGCTTCCAACAGTGAAGACATTTTTGAAGCAACTGACAATTAAGTGGCCCATCCTTGCAGCTATCATTTCCTTCGATGGATAATTTTCCAAATGAGGTCGGGGATTTGATCACTGTTCTACAGTGGAATTGTCGAAGTTTGATTCCTAAATTGGAATCTTTTAAATTTTTATCTCACACTACCGGTTGTGATGCATTCGCTCTTTGTGAAACATGGCTCTCTTCCGCAATCAATCTTCCGATTCATGATTTCAATATTATTCGTCTTGATCATGAGGATTCACGTGGAGGGGGAGTACTTTTGGGGATCAAAAAGTGCTACTCCTTCTATAGAGTGAATTTTCCTCCTATTCCAGGTATTGAAGTTGCCGCATGTCAGGCTGTTATTAAAAATAAAAGCCTTTGCATTGCTTCCGTTTATATTCCTCCTAGAGCCTCCATCAACCGAAAACAACTCTCAGATGTTTGTTCGGTTCTTCCTGCTCCGCGGTTGGTCATGGGAGATTTTAACTCTCACGGTACAGGCTGGGGAGAACTGTACGATGACAACCGGTCTTCCAAAATATATGACCTCTGTGACAACTTCAATATGACAGTACTTAACAATGGAGAAGTAACACGTTTGGCTGGTACATCCTCAGTTGGCAGTAGATTAGACCTCACACTTTGTTCGAATTCATTATCGTTGGATTGCACATGGAATGTGATTCAAGATCCCCACGGTAGTGATCACTTGCCCATAAAAATTTCGGTTGCCACCGGGTTCAATCCGTCGAAATCTGTTAACGTCACGTATGATCTTACCCGTCACATCGATTGGACAAAGTTTAGGACAGCAGTAGATGAAGCCGTAACGACGGTAGAAAGGCTTTCACCGCTGGAAGAGTATAACTTCCTCTCCAACCTGATCTTAGACAGCGCGCTTCAAGCTCAAACTCGACCAGTTCCAGGGACGTCATCTCGCAGGAAACCTCCTTCTCCATGGTGGGATCAGCAATGCACCGAGGTTTACCGTAAAAGTCCGACGCGTTTAAAGTTTTCCGTAGACGTGGAACACCTGAGCACTTCGAAGTATACACGGCTCTCGAACGCGAACTTAAGAGCCTCACCAAGGCCAAGAAACGCGGTTACTGGCGAACATTCGTGAACGGGCTGTCGCGCGAAACGTCGATGAGTACTCTTTGGAACACGGCGCGAAGGTTGCGTAACCGAACTACGAACAACGAGAGCGAAGAGTACTCGGACCAATGGATCCTCAAATTCGCGCGAAAAGTTTGTCCAGATTCTGTGCCGGCACGGATGATTCCTCGCGAAAACACGAATTCGATAGATGAGATTAGCCAACCCTTTTCAATGGTAGAGTTCTCTCTCGCACTCCTTTCGTGTGGCAATACGGCTCC
>JASCZW010017012.1:0-17721 GCA_034211315.2 Aedes japonicus | reverse complement strand
TGTTCAGAGAACAATGGGGCCGTTTCTTTCCGAACTCCTGTTAGCCGTCGCAAACTCACGATTGGTGCGAAATAGCTTAAAGCTGAAATGCGTTTATTTTAATTATTGTAACAATCTAGAATTAGAACCAGAAAACTTACAATTTTCGGTTTGAATCGTACTTTTAATGCTTAAGAAACTCTCGCCACGACTAACTGTCCACTATCTGCGATTATAGGTTTAGGTTAGGTTTTAGAAATGAAAGTTTTAATTTTTACTCACTGTGACGTTCTTAGTATTTAAGTTTTACCGAACTTGACGCAACTACTATTACTGTTCAAAATATCTAATAATAGATGTAAATGAGTTGAATGTAATTCATATAAATATAATTTTACCCCTAACTCACTTTCCAAAACGTACTTATTGCCGAAAAAGGTAAATATGATTGTCGTCCTGATGACATCCCACGTCATCGGTCTATATGTCAACGTATGACGTTCCTGCTTGTTAGGCTGCGTTCACACTGTTAGGCCGCGTTCACCTTGCTCTACCGTGTTGGCAGCAACATCCTCCTCCCCGTAACACTGGCCACCAGTACCAGTTTTACTAACCTGCTCAACCTCCAACACGACTAACTTTGACACCGGTCTACGCAATAGCCCCCTCGCAGTCTGAATTACAGCTTGCCGAACTCGTCCATCTTCTGCAGTCACGACTTCCTTTATTCTTCCACGAAGCCAACCATTCCGGCGGGCGCCGCCAACTACTAGGACCACATCTCCAACAGCAAGGGGCTTTACTTCTCCGAACCATTTTGTCCGTTTAGTGAGTACAGGAAGATATTCATGTAAAGGGCGATACGGTCAAAATTTGGTCAATATCAACTTGACGTATTTCTTTCAATTTTGCATTTAAAAAACCTGAACACCCCTCATTTTGAAGGTGTGTGTGTGTAGAATGTTGCTCCTATTTTGATTTTGGAATTCACTCTTCAGTTGTCAAAATGCCGTCCATGCAAGAAGAGCAGCGTATCAAAATTTTGCTCGCGCATCTCGAAAATCCGAGCTTCTCGCACGCAAAGTTGGCAAAATCGCTAAAAGTTGCCAAATCAACCGTTACAAATGTAATTAAAGTGTTTGGGGAACGTTTGTCGACAGCCAGGAAGTCTGGATCGGGGGGAAATCGAAAACCGGAAGCCGCTGAGACGACAAAGAGAGTTGCCGGTAGTTTCAAGCGAAACCCTAACCTATCTCTCCGAGGTGCCGCAAATAAGCTGGGTGTATCGTCTACAACCGTGCATCGAGCCAAAAAACGAGCCGGACTATCGACTTACAAGAAGGTAGTGACTCCAAATCGCGATGATAAACAAAATACGACGGCCAAAGCGCGATCCCGGAGGCTGTACACGACGATGCTGACGAAGTTTGACTGCGTGGTAATGGACGACGAAACCTACGTCAAAGCCGACTACAAGCAGCTTCCGGGACAGGAGTTTTATACGGCAAAAGGTAGCAGATATTTTCAAGCACACGAAACTGTCAAAGTTCGCAAAAAAATATCTGGTTTGGCAAGCCATCTGTACCTGTGGCTTAAAAAACAGCATTTTCATCGCTTCCGGGACTGTCAACCAAGAAATTTACATGAAAGAGTGTTTGAATAAACGTCTGCTGCCTTTCCTGAAGAAACACGGTTGTTCCGTACTGTTTTGGCCGGATTTGGCATCTTGCCATTACGGTAAAAAGGCCATGGAGTGGTACGCCGCCAACAACGTGCAGGTGGTTCCCAAGGACAAGAACCCTCCCAACACGCCAGAGCTCCGCCCAATTGAGAAATACTGGGCTATTGTCAGCGGAACCTAAAGAAGACCAAAAAACTGCTAAGGACGAGCAGCAGTTCAAGGCAAACTGGCTTTCTGCGGCGAAGAAGGTGGACAAGGTGGCTGTACAAAATCTGATGGCAGGGGTCAAGCGTAAGGCCCGGCAATTCGGATTTGGAAAAGCGGAAGCCTAACTGAATATTTTTCCTGAATTTTATACTAATTGAACTTGAAAAAGAAATTTAATTTGATTTTTTAAATAAACGATTTCACCGATTTACACGCGTTTTCCCTTGACCAAATTTTGACCGTATCACCCTTTAGGTAAACGGTCGACTATACGATGATAAACGAGCTACCGGCAGCGGCGCCATTCGGGGAATCTTCGGGTACGCTTTCGTTACTTTGCACCACTGACAGGCAGCTGAAACTTGCTTTACTACCGTTCTCAATCGTGGAACGTGGTAGGACTGCCGAATTTCGTTCACCACCGTTTCCGAATTCCCATGCTGGCAGGCTCGATGGAAGTCGTGTACCACCAGTTTTGTCACTGGATGCCTTCTCGGGAGAATCATCGGGAACCGGGTGTCAAACGCTGCATGCGGGGCAGCTCCGATTCTCTCATCGACACGGAGTACTCCGTGTTCGTCTATCGTTGGCGTTGACTGATACAAGCTGCTCGTCTTAGGCAGCTCTATTTGTCCTCTCGCGAGCAAGGCCATCTCTTCTGGAAACTCTTGCCACGACACTATCCGTAGAATGGTGTTTTTTGCTTTTCGTAGTTCTTCCTGACTAAGGAACAGTAATTCTGGTTTTTGGCTGCTTCGTCTGTGCCAACAACTGTCCACGAAGCGTAGTACGTACGCTACGGCTCCAAGAAGTCGCCTCCACTTCGAGAACCGGTTAAAATCCACTAGGCAATCAGTAGCAGTCGTATCGTGGATTGCAAAACAATTCCGCAGTTCTTCGTCCGGTCTTGTCGTCGATTTAACTTGTTCCGGCCAGTTCTCCTCTGGTAACCGCAGGAACTCTGGACCCTTAAACCACTCATCGGAGTTGGTCGAAAAATGATTCTTTCCCCACTTTGTGGCTGCATCCGCTGGATTTAATTGGCTAGGTACCCAACGCCAGTCGGCTACATCTGTGGTAGTCAGAAGTTCTCCAACTCTGCAGGCCACGTACTGCTTGTACCGACGATGATCCGACCTTCCGTCGCGGAATCACTCCACAGGTATCGTTGCTTCACTTCAAGGTTGTGGTTCTCTTGTACGAAAGACATCAAGCGGCTACCCAATACCGCTGCTTGAAGCTCTAAGCGCGGAATCGAGAGTGGTTTCAACGGTGCAACCTTTGTTCTAGCAGCGATCAAGGAGCATTCTACGTTGCCCTCTACGTTAACCACACGGAAATACGCTACAGCAGCAAAGGCGACTTCACTCGCATCGACGAAAATATGGAGTTGCAGCCGATCATACGTCTGCATGACTGCTTCCTTGAAGTAGCATCTTGGAATACATAGGTCTCTTATCTTCGGAAACAGAGCGGTCCACCTGATCCAATGGACTTGAATAACTCTTCTGGTACCTTTTCATCCCACTGAATTCCCGCTCGCCACACGTCCTGAAGCAGAATCTTGCCGTGAACCAGATACACACTAAGAAGCCCCAACGGATCAAATATACCCATTAAGCATCTCAGTATCTGTCGTTTTGTTGGCCGCTCACCGTTGTCCAAAACACGCTGTATATCTTCTTTGACATTCATCGAAAACCGCAGGTCGTCGTTGGCCGTCTGCCAAAATAGGTCCAGTACTCGCTCGCTGTTGTCTCCTGTACTCAAGCAGAGATTTTTGCTGCCCTCGGTAATTTCCTCATTCAACCCACGTAGAACGTCGGCACTGTTCGACAGCCAATTTCTAAGGTGAAATCCTCCATTTTGATGGATTATTCCGACTTCGTGTGAAACCCTTTCGGCTTCTTCCAAACTCACGAAGCTATCCAGGTAGTCGTCCACATAGTGGTTCCTCAGGATTCCCTCCACCACTCGTGGAAAGCGAGTGACGAATTCTTCTGCGTTTTTGTTCTTCACATACTGGGCTGACGCTGGCGAACACGTGGATCCAAAGGTCGCCACGTCCATAAGATATATTTCCAGTAGCTCTGATGGGTTGCTTCAAAACAGGAAACGCTGAGAATGACGATCCTGCTTGCGAATTAATAGCTGGTGATACATCTCACGGATGTCCGCTGAAACTGCCACCATGAACTGCCGAAAACGAAATATTACTCCAGGAAGCGAACTTAACTGATCCGGGCCTTTCATGAGCATGGAGTTGAGCGATATTCCATTTACTCTCGCTGCTGCATCCCAAATGAGGCGAACCTTGCCGGGCTTCCGTGGATTCGTTACTGCTCCTAGCGGTAAATACCACACTCGTTTCGGATCGGCTTGAGCGAGCTCCTTCTGTGTCACGCGATGCGCATAACCTTTCATCTGATACTCCAGTATCTGGTTCTTTAGGTTAGCTGCTAGATCCGGGTCCCGTGCCATTCTACGCTCTAGACACTCAAAACGTTTTACCGCCATGTTAAAGCTATCTGGAAATTCGATCTCGTCGTACTTCCATAGTAGGCCAGTTTGGAACCGGTTTCCCACTCGGACTGTCGATTTCCCTTGCTCGTGTATCTTCTACGGATTCTAGCACAACCGGAGGTTTCACTCCAGCATCTTCCATCGAGAAGTAGTCTTTTACTGCATTGTGCAGCTCTTGGTCATTAGCACATTCACAAACGTGATAATGTAGTGAATGTGTTTTCCTTCGTTCACTCCCGCCGAAGATGCACCAACCTAACCTGGTTTTCACGGCGATCGGCTCAGTTCCTTTACCTTCTCTCGCCTGTAGCGGCACTGTGAGGCTTGCGTTATTAACGCCTATCAGTAGACGGGGAGTTGCCTTCGTGTAGCTGGCGATCGGCAAGCCCTGTAAATATCGGTAGCGTTGTGACAGTTCGGCGAAATTGAGACTCTGCTCCGGTAACGCAAGCGCCTTCACGGTGCGGACATCATTGAGCGTGAATTGTTTCTTAATATCGACCCCCTTGATGGAAACTCGGACTTGTTTTGATTCAGATTCGACTCTGGTGACGTTTCCTGTCCACTTCAGGCACAGCGGTGACTTCCAACCATCGATACCTAGTTGCTCCACAAGGTCGTTTTCGATAAGCGATAGGTCCGAGCCATCGTCCAGAAATGCGTATGTTTCAACGGTAGCCAAGGGTCCCGACAGTACCACAGGAATGATGCGAAAAAGAATGACCGGCTTACTTTGCCGATGAGTGTGGTTCTGTACTGTAGATAGTCCTTGTGCTGGTCGCCCGCTTGCACTGGATCGACTAGAGTGCAACAGCGGATGATGACAATATGTGCAACCTTCGATTACACACTGCTTCGCGTTCCTGCAGCTTCTTCTCCCGTGCGCGTTGAGGCAACTCCGACAAAGTCCTTCATCTTGCACAAATTTCCACCGGGTTTCTACTGTGTAGGCCTTGAATGTCGAGCACTCTGTTATACGGTGATCTAACTTCTTGCAGCATACACAAACTCTAGGTTTCTCTCGTACCATCTCACGAACTGATTCCGCTTCGTCGCTATGCGTGTTCACCATTCCCTTCAGTCTTGGTTTCTGCAGACCAGCACTACTCCCACCGACGTACGTTGTCACTCTGCTAATGGCTGTGATAACCTGGAGCATGAAATCCCCAAACACTTTAAGGTTGGCTACCGGGTGCTGCTGTAAGTAATCCGCCCACGGCAACTTTGTGTGCACTGGCAATTTTTCCACAAGCTCCATTAGCAACGTTGGATTTGAAAGATGCTCATGTTGTCCCGCGGCTTCCAGATGATCACAAACACTCCGCACTGCCATGCCGAAATCGATAATGGTTTCCAACTTCTCTGCCTTCGGAGCCGGAACACTGCGCACTTTTTGCAGTAAAGAACTCACTAGTAACTCGGGTCGTCCATACAACAAGCGAAGTGTATCGATCACTTGAGGCACTGATTCCGGTAACAGCAACCTACTTTTAACAGATTCAAACGCGGGCCCTTTCAAACAACGTTGGAGACGCGATAGGTTCTCGGCACTATTATATCCACACGCTAGCGAGCTGTTCATAAAGCTGCTGATGAATATCGGCCAATCAGCGGGATCGCCCGAAAAGTTAGGGAGATCCCGAGACATTACTTGACGCGCGGCTAACTGCGAGGTGGAGGGGACAAATTGCTCAATACGAAATAGTCCCGGCGGTGGGGAGACAATTCCTTGTTGTGGTACCGGATTTACATGTGGCAAACAGCCAACATTGGACAGTCCCGTATTCGGAAACTCTGTCCCAATAAAGGGTGGCGGAGAGCCAACATTCGGTTGTTCCATAAGTGTGGGAACAAACCCAGGATGAATTGATTTTATTAGTGGATCTAGGCCAACATTCGCTCCCGCCAAAAGGGGGGCTGTCATTGTAGCGTTTGATGGAATCGTGGCTGACGGCGGCAACGTTCCAAATAGTCTTATAATTTGTTGGAGGGAGCTTTCCGATTTGCATAGTAACGTTACATGTGTAACAGAATCAAGTGGCTTACCTTGAAGTGCTACGGGGGGCACTGGGGGTTGACTTTACCTCTTAAATCGTTCACCTGTTGTCTTTGGGTTGTTTTAGGGGTCGCGCCGGTATACTGCTGCTGATCCCGCACGACCAACGGTTCGGTAGGGTCGGACGAAATTCCCACGAAGGTTTCCTGCTCGTCTGGTTTCGGAGCCGGTAGAGCTGCTACACTGCACTTTGATTTGTCAATTTGCTGTGGGTAATGCGCGCTCGCACCCTGTTCCAGACATCGCTGCTGCCATTGCTTCACTCTGTCCAAACTCGTCCTTCGGCTAACTCTGCTCCTGTTGCTAATCAAATCTTCTTGTTCGTCTATTTCCTCCTCCAACAGCTTAAACTTCTCTTCTAGATGACGTTTTTCGAGTGCTTGCTGTTCCTTCAATCGCTGCATTCTCAATTGCGCACGTGCGGCTTTCACGCTGGAGGTAGAAGTGCATACGCTTAGTGGTAAACACTGTCTGCAAATCCACGGCCGCTCGACAACCGATGGGGTCACATTAGCGCAGTTTCATTAGTTTCTTTCCGAACTCCTGTTAGCCGTCGCAAACTCACGATTGGTGCGAAATAGCTTAAAGCTGAAATGCGTTTATTTTAATTACTGTAACAATCTAGAATTAGAACCCAGAAAACTTACAATTTTCGGTTTGAATCGTACTTTTAATGCTTAAGAAACTCTCGCCACGACTAACTGTCCACTATCTGCGATTATAGGTTTAGGTTAGGTTTTAGAAATGAAAGTTTTAATCTTTACTCACTGTCTTAGTCTTTAAGTTTTACCGAACTTGACGCAACTACTATTACTGTTCAAAATATCTAATAATAGATGTAAATGAGTTGAATGTAATTCACATAAATATAATTTTACCCCTAACTCACTTTCCAAAACGCACTTATTGCCGAAAAACACGCTAAGACCAGAGTACCGAAAATTCGGTAAAAAATACCGATAACCGCACAAAAGTGCACATACTGAAATTATCGGTAAACATGGATTACTTAAATTTCGGTACTGTTGGTGACAAGCGAAAAACGTTAATAATTAACTATTTGCAATCGTTTATTTTTACCGAAAATTAAGTTTTCTTTTTCTGTTTTGGGTTTTTGGAATGCTATAATAAAAATGTTTAAAGCAAGGTTGTAAGATCTATTTTTTTCGGATTTATGCCCCACTAAACGGATCAGAAAAATGTGAACAGGCTTTAATTGGTATTTTATTTCCAAGCAGTTTTATTCCAAGTAGACATGGCTATTTGCTGACCATAAATTATGATTTTTCCATGTAAATTTACTGTTTTGGTGCAGTTGCCAGACAAATAATGTAAAGGTATTCTCCGGGTGGTAGAGCATTAGATCAACCTTCGACAGCCTGAAATATACAGAATAAATTAGTATGTGTATATGAATCAAGTGCAATTCATTTCAATTTTTGAGATTCGTCGTATGATTTACATACAAATTGAATAATTAACTTACCTTCCAGTTTTTTCCTTGTATCCGCATCGATTAATCATGTCAATTCCTCCATATTTCCAGTGATCTACAATTGAATGATAAAAAATATATTTCATTGGAATGAGGTAAATATTTCAATTCTGTAGAAATTTGCGAAGCCGTTTCTTCGTTTGTGAACAAACTTTCCAATCGTCAATTTTTCACGAATTACAGCTCAGTTCCTCTATAGAATTTTGCTGTTAGTGTCCTGAATTGAACTATAGCCCGCAACTATTAGCTAGCAATCGACTATGGGAATGTTTATTTACAAGCACAGAACCATTCGCCTTAACAAATTTCTCCGGATTTCATGATCCGCTTATGGTAAATATTTCTACTCACCCTTCGGGTTGGCTGCCACAAATCTCAGTCTCTACAGCTGGTTTCTTTCTTTATTTTAAAACAAAATTCGAAACTATTTAGCCTGAAGGTGAGGAGGCGGTACAATTGCAATAAGTCATAAACTTCGCAATGGCGGTAGTGTTGATTCTCAGATGCAGCGCAGTGATAAAATTTTAAACCAAATTTAGGTAAAAAAAATACGTAAACATTTGAAAATCCACTTTACTTAATAAATAAGTAAAATTTATCGGAATCAGTCGTTAAATTTTACCGAAATTTTAGGTTTTACTACCAAAACCTAATTTTCGGTAAAATTAAAACGTAATTTTCGGTAATCTTATCTTAGCGTGTATGTCAACGTATGACGTTCCCGCCTGTTAGGCTGCGTTTACACTGTTAGGCCACGTTCACCTTGCTCTACCGTGTTGGCAGCAACAGTTTCAACACGTGACTAATAATGTTTTCAAAGTAAAATTCCAGAAATTAAATCAAAATAAATTTTGGAAAAACTGGTGGACCAACGGGATACTTACATTTCATTCGTTCCTCTTCTGCTCCCATGGCAATGGTTAGTGTGACGTCATCAAAATAGAGGAAGAACGAAAGAGGTAGCAAGTGTACTTTGACAGACCTGGCTACCCCATAGCGACTATAGTCACTAGATTCATAGTCTGGCGGATACAACAATGGGAGCCAATTTGAACTGTCAGTTGGCGGAGCCAATCGAGGATATCTCGAGTAATTCATGTTAAGCGCCCAAAAGCCATTTGTAAACAACGTTGATTTCTCACAAATTAAGAATCCCACTATATCCTGATACTCCATATGGTAGAACTAACATTCTTCTACCAAATGCTGCGTTCATTTCACGAGAGTGATTTAAGATTCAAAAGAAATCGATGTTTATGGCCTTTAGGTCGTTAACATTAATTACTCGAGATTTGCTCGATTGGCTCCGCCAACTGACAGTTCAAATTGGCTCCCGTTGTTGTATCCGCCAGACTATGAATCTAGTGACTATAATAGCGACCACTTGGCGGTTCGTTTTTGTATCGTCCACAATACAAGGCAGCGTGCGGAAGGAGGAGCACCCATTCCATTCACCCGCAGATGGAGGACGGCCTATTTTGAAGTAGAGGCGCTCGAGAGGGAACGAATCTAACGCGAAACCCAGGAATCTTACGGTAAACGACTCGTTAGGTCACTTACACGAGCGTGCAGTACGACCATGCCGAGGGAAGGCAAACCAAGAAACAGAAAATCACCGGTGTCTTGGTAGACGGAGCCGATCGCTGACCTCCGAAGAACATGGCTCCGCGCGAGACGGAGGATGCAAAGAGCACGGTCCGACGCCGATTGAATCGAGCGTAAAAGGGCGCTAGCCGCCGTAAAGAGGGATATAAAAGCCAGCAAGCGAACCTGCTCTGAGGGCCTGTGTCAAAAGGCCAATACGAATCCGTGGGGTGACGCCTATCAGGTAGTAATGGCCAAAACCAGCAGCTCCAACCTAGCAATCACCAAAGCGGCTGCAGGTGATCTTTGCGGGCTCTTTCCGAACCACGACCCGAGTCCTGGCCCCTGCCGCCGTAGATTTGTCCCATGACCAGCGTTCCAGTATCCCAGACCTTAACGCTGTCATAGCGATGGAGGGATGGTCGGCCCAGCTGAACATCCGTAACCACGTAGGCGTTGATAACGGCACAACAGGGCCCGGAGATGAGGCGACGGTGACGGATGACGAACTCATTGCGATAGGAAGGTCGCTAAAGATGAACAAAGCGCCATGGTGGTATTCCGAACCTGCCCTTCAAGAAGGCTATCATGCTGGCTCCCGAAATGTTCAGGGTGGTGATGCGAAGGTGTCTGAACGAGGGCGTCTCTCCGGACTCCCGGAAAATTCCTATATGTCTGCTGGACACGGCAGGTAAGGTGCTCGAGAGGGTGATCCTCAACAGACTGACAAAATATACGGAGGGTATAGGCGGTCTAACAACCAGTTTGGCTTCCGAAAAGGGAAGTCGACGGTGGGTGCCATTCTGTCCGCCACCAAGACGGCTGAATTGACAACCCAACGCAAGCGGCGAGGAGTCCGCTACTGGGCAGTGGGCACCCTTAACGTGAGATATGCGTTCAATAGCGCCAGTTGGGTGGCTATCGCCGGCTCGCTCCAACGCCTTCGGGTTCCTGGGTACCTGTACAAGATTCTCGGAAGCTACTTCCAGAATCGCGTACTGGTATACAATACAGAGGTAGGCCAGAAACGTGTTAAGATCACCGCAAAAGTCCCACAAGGTCGATCCTGGGTCCGGTGCTATGGAACACGATGTACGATAAGGTACTACTATCGTCGGGTTCGCAGACGACAGCACCCTAAAAATGTGTGGTGAATCCATTGAAGAGATGCAGCTTACGGCACCGCACTCCATTGGCATTGTGGAGAGATGGATGAGTTCTAGGAAACTGGACCAAGCCAACCGTAAGACTGACGTCACTGTCAGGGTGGCCACAGACTCGGGAAAATCGGGAAATGCGGGAAAAATGCGGGAATCCAATATCATCGGGAAATATGCGAGAAAAAGGCGGGAATTTCAAAAGTCTCCGGGATTTTTTTTTCATATGGAAGGAACCATACTCACACTTTTTCAAATGATTTGAATAGCGTTTTTGTCATTTACTCGGTCCACCGATCTCATTGTTCAGCCTGTTCAAAACGTACCGCTTGGAGCATCTTCAGCGGTGGTATATTTTAACATCTTTATAGTTGATTTGCATCAGCAAACTTAAAAATAACCAGCTTAAATAGACCAACTTTGCGTTCCCCGCACCGGTGTTGTATTTCTTGTTGTTAAACCCACCAACACCTATCATCTTATAGTATCCAGAGATCAGAAGTTTTTTTATTCAGAGTTCGAGGATTTTTCGCAAACTTTTTACCATGGAACATACCATAAAATCAGGGAACTTTCCAGAAATAAAGGGTTCTCCCTAAAAGTTCAGACAACTTTCCTGAAATCAGATTTTTTCCTAGAAATTCAGAGAATTGTCCACGAGTTCAAGGAGCTTACTACAAGCTCAGGGAAGTTTCCAAAAGTAAAGGGTTCTTCACAGAAGTTCAGGTAACTATCCAGAAATTCCGGGGGCTTCCAGAAGTTTACAAAACTTATCAGATTATTTTGGGTATTTTTCAGAAGTTCATAGAACTACTCAAGATGTTCAGGGGACTTCCCAATAATTCAATGAACTTTCCAGAAAATTGGAGAACTTCCAATAGAGAACAGTCAAGAAATGAAGCTTTTTCATGAGTTTGCGGATCTTCCTAGAGGTTTAGTGAATATCTTAGAATTTCATGATACTTGTTAGACATATACAGAACTTCCAAGAAGTTCAGCGAACATGTAGAAGTTCAAGAAACTTCCTTGAAATTCAGGGTTTCTCATGAATTCAAAAAACTTCTTAGAATTTCAGGAAATGCTCACAAAGATCATGGAACTCTCCCAAAGATCAGGAAACTTACCAAAAGGTCAGTAAACATCTCAGACGTTCAGAGAACGTCCCAGAAATTCAGAGGATTTCCCAGAAGTTCAGGGAACTTTCCAAAAGCTCTAAAGAACTCCCAGATGCTCAGGGGATTCAGCAATTTAGGAAATTTCTCAGTAGTCCTGCGATCTTCCAAGAGTTTCAGAAAACTTCCCCTAAGATCGGGGAACTTTCCAGAATTTCAGAAAACGTCCCAGATAAACAGGAAACTGGATTTTTTGAGCATTCGAAAAGTTTAAACATTCAAAGGATTTTTTCATTAGTTTGGGGAGTTTCCTAGAACTTCAGGGATCTTTCTAGGTGATCGAGATTTTTTCCAATCGTTCCGAAACAACCTAAAAGTTCAGGGTATTTAAGTTCTAAGAAGAACTTAAACTTCTTACTAGTCGATAATTTTTCGAACCCGACCAAAACGAGAATAAAGATATCAACTACTTTTTAATCAATTTCATAGAATTTCCACCTATTCACAATCTTGGAGATCATAAAAAGTTCTTGTACGGTTTAACAACATCTCCGTAATGCTTACTATTCCACAGAAATTCCACGGCTTCCAAGATTTTTTTTTCAATTTCTCGTAAGTTATTTAAATATGTGTGATATTCTGCTTTTTATCACAGAATATGTACCTGCTGGAAGTTAAAACAACTTCAGGGAAGCGAAATTTGATTTTCTAAGTTTCCGTCATTTCCAGGAAGTTGTTCCTATTCCATGGATGATCAGCAAACATTTTGGAAGTTCATCCAAGTTTCCAGAAACGTTAATAATTTTTCGGCAATTCAATGAACTTCTCTAAAGTCCCACCATTTCTCTTCTCGAATGACGGGGAGCAAACTTCATGATTATCTGGAAACGTCCAATTATTTTATTTAACTGCCAAGAAGTTTAATCAACTTCTGGCATGTTCATTATAAATATTTCCACCCAATCTTCATAGCTATTCCGAAGTTCATTAAATTAAATTTTTAAAGAGTGCGTTCAGTAAGAAATTTAGAAGCTTATATAAGTTCTGAAATGATGCAAAATAGATGCGGTTTGGCTACAGAAGATTTAGCTACACGGCTGTAACAGGTGAGGCCAGAAATGAGCTTATTTTTCATGTGGTGACGAATGTGTTTGAAGTTTGGCGAATTGCGTTTGTAAGGGTGTTAACACATGGTGAAAGAAGAATTTGGGCACCTGTGCTCAATGTCGTCTGACGTTGTTTGCCAGATTCCAGAGAAAAGAAAATAGTTTGGACAAATTTTGGCTAGAACCAAGAAGGAGCTACCAAATTTGACAACATATGTTGAAAATTGGCTCATCCTGTCCACAGAAAGGCGTATTTTAAATGAATGGAAAGTGTCTGGTGGTAAATCAAACTGGAAAAAGTTTGGGAGCACAGAGATTTAGCTACGAGTAATTTATATTAACTCTTCTTAACAGTCGGGAAAATATGGCAAAAATGCGGGAAAAATTCGGGAAACATGCGGGAGTTTTTATATCAAGATTGTGTGGCCACCCTGCACTGTTGTTAACAACCGAAAATCGGAGCAACATGCGACGATATGGGCAGGTAACTGCCCATTTGATTCGAAGAGGTCTTTGGAGTACTTGGTGTCATGATCGACGATAAGCTGCCAGTGACGTAACTCTCCATTTGATTTACCCAGAATTGTCACGTCACTGCAAGCTTACTGCTTGCTCTCAACTTAGTGTTCTCAATGCACTTTCACAGTTATTAATTGAAAGCATTCGATGGCAAGTACCATTTTTGCATTAGTATGATCGTGTGGCAAGTACAATCATACGCTATGCCCAGAGAGTCGAGAAATTTTCCCTAATGAAAAATTCCTAGACCAGACCGGGAATCGAACCCAGCCACCTACAGCATGGTATTGCTTTATAGCCGCGCCTTTACCGACCGAGCTAAGGGAGGACCCTCACTATGTTTTAGAATAAAATAATCAAAAATCACAGTATGGTCTTTGTTATTGGAGAAAGAATGTTTATTTATTTTTTTCGGAACAGTCTTTAATTCTACAACTTTGGCAAAGAGGCAGCAATCGGTTTCGTCAAACTATTGAGTACTAGCTGAACCCGGTGCGTGCGCTGCTACGCTTGCAACTAAATGAAGGAAAATTTAATGTAACTGGCACTTTTATGGGATTTTTTCGGAATGAGTTTTTTTTTTGAATAAGCAGGGGTTCAAACTTCTATCAAAACATGCTTCTTACCCGAGAAATACACGTTTAGTGTTTAAGTATCCTGGATAATTTTCATTTTTGGTAGAAATTTGTGTTTCATTTGTATGGGAGCCCTCCCTTCCAGAGGGGGTGGTTTCTCAAACCACCATACAATGATTGCTTCAAAACCCCCCACATGAAAAATTTGGTTCCATTTGCTTGATTAGTTCTCGAGTTATTCAGAAATTTGTGTTTCATCTGTATATGAGCCCTCCTTTCAGAGGGAGGGGTTCGAGTCAACTTTGAAATACTTCTTGCCTTCGAAAACCTCCACATGCCAAATTTGGTTCCATTAACCTGATAAGTTCTCGAATTATTCAGAAATTTGTGTTTCATTTGTTTGGAAACCCCCCTCCCGCCCCCTTCCAGATGGTGAAGGAGTCTTCCATAGAAACATTTATCTCCTCCAAAAACCTCCACATGCCGAATTGGGTTCCATATGCTTGATTAGTTCTCGAGTTATGCACAAATTTGTGTTTCATTTGTATGAGAGCCCCCCTCTTACAGAGGGCGGAGGGGTCTCGATTTACCTAGAAACATTTCTTGCCTTCAAAAACCTCTACCTGCCAAATTTGGCTCCATTTACTTGATTAGCTCTCGAGTTATGTAGAAGTTTTTGTTAAATTTGTATGGGAGCACCGACCTCCAACCTAACAGAGATAGAGGAGGGGTCTCGAACTATCGTAGAAACATTTATTGCCTTTTTAAATCCCCGCATGCCAAATTTGGTTCAATTTGATTTATTAGATCTTATTGAAGATATTATGAAGAAATTACAGTTTCATTTGTATGACAGCAGAGGGGAGGGGTCTCAAACCACCATAACAACATTTTTCTCCTCTAGAAAACCCAACATGCCAAATTTGGTTCCATTTGCTTGATTAGTTCTCGAGTTATGCAGAAATGTGTGCTTCACTTGTATGGGAGCCTCCCTTTCCGGAGAAGGGAGGGGTTTCAAACCATCATAAGAACCTTCCGGTTTCCAAGACGAATCCAACAAAGCAAAAATCTTGCCAAACGGTCCTTCCGCTCGCGAGTTAAATCGTGACAAAGGAAACCCGAACTCATTTTTATTATATAGACTAGCTGATCCCGGAGCGAGCGTTGCTACGCCTGCAACTAAATGAATGAACATTTCATAGAACTGACGCTTTTTTTTAATGAGTTTTTTTTTTGAGTAATAAGGAGTTCAAACTTCTATCAGAACATTCTTCTTACCCAGACAATACACAGTTTGTGGCTTAGTTACCTGGATAATTCTCAGGATTGGTTAAAATTTGTGTTTGAATTCACCATAGAAACATTTCTTGCATTCAAAAAACCCCGCATACCATTTTTGATTCCATTTGCTTGATTAGTTCTCAAGCTATGCAGAAATTTGTGTTTCATTTGTATGCGAGCCGGAAGGGGGAAGTGGTTTCAAACAATCATAAGAACTTTTCCCAGCCCCAAACATACCTGCATACACATTTTCACTCCGATCGGTCAGACAGACAGTCAGACAGAAATTCATTTTAATATAAACAAAAATCCTGTTTCCAATAACCCCCACATGCCAAATGTGGTTTCATTTACTTGAATAGTTCTCGAGTTATGCAGAAAATTGCGTTTCTTTTGAATGAGAGTCCCCCCCCCCTTTCAGAGGGCAAAGGGGTCTCAAACCACCATAGAAATATGTCTGATCTTCAATAAAATCCACATGCCAAATTTGATTCCATTTGCTTTATTAGTTCTCGAGTTATGCAGAAAATTGCGTTTCATTTCGATGGGACCCCCCTCATTAAGAGGGCAGAGTGGTCCTAAACCACCATAGGAATATGTCTCTCCTTCAAAAAATTCCACAGTCTAAATTTGATTCCATTTGCTTTATTAGTTCTTGTGTTATGCAGAAATTTGTGTTTCATTTGTTTGAGAGGCCAGCCCCCCACCCCCCTTTCAGAAGGCGGAAGAGTCTCAATGACCATAAAAACATTTCTCTCCTTCAAAAACCTCCATATGTCAAATTTGGTTCCATTTTCTTGATTAGTTCTCCAGTTATGCAAAAATTTGTGTTTCATTTATATGGGAGATTCCTCCTTCCACTTTTAGAAGGCGGAGGGGTCTCAAATCATCATAGAAACATTTCTCTCCTTCAGAAACCTCCATATGCCAAATTTGGTTCCATTTTCTTGATTAGTTCTCGAGTTATGCATAAATTTGTGTTCCATTTGTATGGGAGCCCCCTCCCCTTCCGAATAGGGAGGGGTCTCAAATTAGCATTGAAACAGTATTCATCTACAAAAACCTCCACATGCCAGATTTGGTTCAATTTGCTTGATTAGTTCTCGAGTTATACAGAATATTGTATTTCATTTGTATAGGAGCCCCCCCTTTCAGAGCGAAAAGGAATCTGAAACCATCATAGAAACCTTTCTTGTCTTTAAAACCTCACACATGCTGAATTTGGTTTCTTTTGCTTGAGGTCTCAAACCACCGTAGAAACATTTCTTGCCTAAAAAGCCTCCACATGCCATATTTGGTTCCATTTGTTTGATTAGTTCTTGAGTTATGCAGAAAATATTTTTTCATTTGCATGGAAGCCCCCCTTTCTAAAGGCGGGAGGGGTGTCGAACTTTAATAAGATCCTTTCTGGGACCCAAAAAGCCCTGCATACAAATTTAGCCCCCCTTATCAGATTGAGGAGAGGTCTTTATTACCAGAAAAATATTTCTTGCCTTCAAAACCTCACCCATACAAATTTTGATTCCATTTGCTTGATTAGTTCTCGAGTTATGCAGGAATTTATTTTTCATTTGCATGGGATCCCACCCTTTCTAGAAGCGGGAGGGCTCTCGAACTATCATAAGATGCTTTCCCGGACCCAAAAACCTCTGAACACAAATTTGCAAAGCAGTAGGTATAGTTCTCATGTTTGGTTGAAATTTGTTTCATTTGTATGAGAGCCCCCCTTTATAGAGGGAGGAGGGGCTTTGAACCACCATAAAAACATTTCATGCCTTAAAAAACTCGTCCATTCCAAATTTGATTCCATTTGCTTGATTATTTCTCGAGTTATGCTGAAATTTGGGTTCCATTTGTTTGAAAGCACCCCCTCCCCCCTTCCTCCTCATATGACGGAAGAGTCTCAAATCACCATAGAAACATTTCTCTCCTTCAAAAACTTCCACATGCGATGTTTGGTTCCATTTCTCTTATTAGTTCTCGAGTAATGCAAGGATTTGCGTTTCATTTGAATAGATTCCCCCCCTTTCAGAAAGGGGAGGGGTCTCAAATCAACAAAGAACAATTTTTTGTCTTCAAAAACCACCACATACTAAATTTGGTTCCATTTGCTTGATTAGTTCCCGAGTTATGCAGAATATTGTGGTTTATTTGTATGGGAGCCCCCCCTTTTATGACGGGGAGGGCTCTCAAGCTACCATAAAAACCTTTTTTGCCGTCAAAAACTCACACATGCTAAATTTGGTTTCTTTGGCTTGATTAGTTCTCGAGTTGTGTAGAAATTTGTATTTCATTTGTATGGGAGCCCCCTTTCCTGTGAAGGGAGGGGTCTCAAAGCATCATAAGATTATTCTCCGGCCCCAAAAATCTCTGCATACAAAATTTCACGCCGATCGGTCCTTCCGCTCGCGAGTTAAATCGTGACAAAGGAAACCCCAACTCATTT
>JASCZW010017011.1:0-17725 GCA_034211315.2 Aedes japonicus | reverse complement strand
ACACTAGCTGAAGTCAGAGCGACAACATGCCCAGGTTGCACTACCAGTTGGCACGCAATTTAGCCGGCGGTCTCTGTTATTCAAGTAGAGTAGACGACGTCCGCTGTCTACTCGTTGCTTCCAGAGAATTCCCGCAGGTTTCATCGTCCCTGATACAATCATTTCAGTCCCGGATTTGATCAGCAGCCTGTCATGTAGCTGACTGGTTTTACAGATACAGTCTGTTATAGGCTTCGTCTGGCTGATTTGCCTGATGAACTGAAGGCCGAGTTTACATTCCACATCTGTCGACTGTCAGATACCGGATTTACGTCTCGGCTATGAAAGGGCACAGCTGTAAGTATCAATGCGTACTGCAGGACCCAATCTCGACGCTCATCTGATTTGCCTAAATTCAGTGAGCAAAGACCAAACATTTTCATGCAGTAACATTGCATGCATTCATCTAATAATACATATGAATTAGGCAAGGTTAACATACAGCTGTCTAGCGCCTAATTGCCTGCGTACAATATCCATTTCATCAAGGATAATCAACAAATTATATGTTCCTATCAAGACATTGGTTTAATTGAGCATTTCGCACATTATCTATCACTTGTCAAGCCATTTACCTGCAAATTCAATGATTTTCTCAGGCCTTTAGATATCATGATCTTACTGTTGCTGAACAGATATCTACCTTACGACGGATCTAAATCTTGCTTTCAACTGGAACTGATAAACCGAATACGCAGCAGAATAAAACGCTACTGCAACTACATTACAGATAAAATAAACATTATCACAAGTCATATTGTTTCGCTGTTCCCAATTATGCCTGTTAGCTGACGATTCTTAGCGTTGCTGCTGGTGAAATTTCAATGGAATGTATGAGTTTTCAGTTTACATTTACAAATGTATTCATCTAAATATTCAAATCAAATAACAAACTTCGTGAAAAAAGTGAATTATTATATTTCATTGTTCAAGAAGCCAATAAATAAATGTGAAAATATCTTAAATATAACAAGATTTTAGTTTAATTTGTTTATGAAAATTTACGTTAAGTAAAGCGAATAAAGTTGGCAAGGCCTAAATCATAACAAAGCAAGAAATCCGCAGAAGACTGGCATTTCCAATAAATAACGATCGAATGACGAAATAGTCAACTACCTGGAGTAGACGAAATTACATCCATGGAACTCGAATGTCTGACTTCAAATGAAGTTGCATAGTTTCTCTCATTACGTCTATCAAAATACGCCTACAGCGTATAACTAGTGTTCATTATCGCTTCATACGAAAACTCATGAGTTATAATAAAAAATGAAATTGATCGTCAGTGTCTCAGGCCGACTTTAAGGACACTGATCTATATAAGAAAATGTAAATACTGAAAACAAACACCATTACGTATAGCACAGATGAAAATATAGCATCCTGAAAATAACTAATATGATCTTAAATAATACAAAACGATGATATGACGAAAATAATACGATGCTCATGAAACACCGAACAATATACAAATAGGATCAGTTCCAAGAAAGTAGCACACTCAAAATAACAGTCACAAGCCTTTAGTCATCAATTTGTCTACAAATCATACTCCTGTATCTATGTTTTATATGATATTTCATGGACTCGTCTTACAATGAAACACAGCATCTTGATCTTCTGTACCATCTAGCGCGTTCTGCGTGATTACGACGGCCAAAACACATCTGACTAAAGAGCGTTCGATCATCGGCACACGCTTGAAGACATTGTTTCCACGTATTTCCGAGCACGTCTCGCCGTATGTGATTCAGATTTTTCTCCTAAACTGCATATGCTGTATATTCCGCCATACCTTCTGTCGAATTTTCGGCAAAACATCAATTGCCTGGGATCTGTTCGCCACAGCAGAATAGTGGCTGGGGAAGCCTGTAACTAAAGCCACATTGCCCATCGTCATCATTGTTTACACCAGAATCATGAATCGTACATTTGACACTGCGGTCTGCTGACGCTAGTTCCTTGCCTTTTCAACATTATACGTTCTACTACTGACGAGACTTGTAACATCTGAATGGAAGTGCCGCCTGTTTCAGGTGGCACTCCCGATCTTCTATCGATACTGACTACTGCGACTGACGGATCACAACGTACACGTTCTGTTTTTGAATCGCAGACGTTCACAGTACGTTACACTCTTCCTTGATTACCTTCAAGTGAGAACGTCACAGTACTACTTCCAGCACGATACTACAGACCTGAGAAGACCAGCGCATCTTTGATAGGTACCACAGTCATAGGGGGCTTGTTGCTGTTTTCTCCATCAATAAGATGTTAAATCAGTTGAATTATGTCAATAAATAGTCAGTCAAATAAACTGAGCACTTTATGATGTGCTATGTCATTCGTTTATAAACAGACATGTTTAAATATCAGCATATTCAGTGACCGTTAAATATGCGTAAGCTATATTTCTGAAGAAGTCGTTACAAATATTTATAGAATTCCTACGTTTATATTACCGGCGATAAGTTGCTGCGCCTATTTCCATTGTTTGTCTGTCAATGTGTTGTCTCAACATTACAAAATTTATAGTCAAAAACGCGATAAGTATCAAAATCTTGATCAAGATTCACACGTAGTTTTGCAAAGCATAACAAAAATTCGGTTGCCATGGACATTACAGGCATTTCCATTGCCCTTACGATTGAACATCATATTGCTTGAAATTCACTAAAATGGCACAATGGACTTGCCGAGATCATTCCTTACTTCCAGCACCATAGACTTAACTCTAAGTAGGTCCCATTACGATTTTTCATTTCAGTCAGTTTCACAGGAACTTCAAGTTGGTATCCCAAGCTCACGACACAGAACAGGATTGTCACCAAAGATTCCGTCGTTACAAACAAACAAGGCGCAAATACGTATAGTGGGTGCGCTGGATCTAAGGTGTACTTTGGATCAGCAAATTTACAATATGGAACTAATTTCAAATCGTTGCTGTGATGACATTGCTTCGCGTAACTGTCAAATTTAATGTAGTAATCAGTTGACTACGTCGATGACCGCCATCAACAAGACACAGGTGTCACCTTCATATACACGTATACTTCATGCAGGTAGATATTTCAAACGACCACAGAGTCTACGACATAAATATACAGCGTCACAGTATCTAGAATCTTCGCGCTCAAGAGAAACGTCAAAAATCAACAAAACAAACTTGTAATAAATGAGATGATTGCTTCATCGGAATTCAATATTTATCAGAAATGTTTGATGACATATCTGAAGCACTGTCCCAGATCAAATGATGGTAACGTCGTTCAGAGCTATCCTTCGTTAATTGAAAGTGTTAGCGACGGCGGAGGAAGATAGCGGCGTTGCCTCTAGTTCGTCGGTAGCTACATATTACAGCAACACTACGCTGGCGGTATTGACGGATCACATGGTCTAGTTCCAGGAATTTTCTCGTTTCATGAAAACTTCCGATTCCCGTAGGATTGTATCACACAATCATTAATGCAAAATGGTAATCATATCGAAAGCCTCAACTGTGAGGCATTTAGAACACTAAGTTGTGAGCAAGTACGTTAATAGAAAGTACGCTTGAAATGCCAAAGAAGAAGAAAGAGTGTATTGCATATCGGTTATCGGAAGTAATTATTTTGTATGATAGTTTCATCATATTGATTAATTATGCTCTCATCCAGTAAACGACTGTTTGGACTTGACAGTTCGAGAGCCTTCATACCAGAGTCATACTAAATGCAGAAGCCAACTAAATCATCACATATAACGAATATAATGCTGAAGTGGTGCATGAAAGAAATCGTTTGATTTTATAAATTACCCTGACTTTAATGCATTGATTGTCCAAAATGATTCGTAGAGCAAAATATTTTCCAGCTTGCCGTAGGTCTTCAGTTCAAATATTCATTGGCGCTGGGTGTTGATACAAATAATATTGCACAATTAGAGTTTCGGTTATCTGGAAAGGTTTTCTTCAATGGTTGGAAGTGCTCAGTTATCTCGGCACAACAGGTTTTGAGTGTCCTATTTACGGAATAAAGCAAAGCCCGACAGAATAAACGTTCAATGCCTACATTGATAAACAGCACGTTTAGCTGTCAAAGAAATGCCCAAAACACCACACAGATGGTCACATGAGCTACATCTCAGTTGTTCAGCCACGTTTCTGAACACAGAGGAGCCGTGCTCTGTTATTGGTGGTTCGCTGCTGGCCGTGCAAAAAGACTGACGTACTGGATTCTGAGTCTATTACGCTGGGGCCCTGGAATTGCAAACAATGGCAGAGAAGAAAAGATAGTACTTAATTCCAACTCTCTGGCTGTTTATCTGACAGATACGTTTGCTCTATAATGTGACTCTCTTTCAAAGTGCCGTGACCAGAGCTCTGGGTAGGGTAGGCTAAAATCCTACAAAGAATAAACAGAGCTGAAAATTTCATATAGCAAGTAAAGTATAGGAAGGGGCAGCTAAAATATAATAAATTGATAAAACAACTAATACCAACAATTTGTGACATGATACCAGAAGTTTATCCTGCCGTGTTGTAGATGAATCCGTGTATCCCGAAAGTTTAATGTATGATCAGTTACGAGAAAAAATTAATATTAAATAAATTTATTTTTATCAGCCTGATGTAGATCTGAAAAGATAAAGGTTCATGACATGGCTTGAGTCGCGGCCTCGCTATTGTCAATCCGACAATAGCGAAGTGAGGGGTGCGACCGGTAAATCATGTCATAATTTTCCATTATCATATCTTTCAGGTCTACCAGGTCATCAGGTATTAAAAAAATAATCAACATTTAATATTAATTTTTTTTTTCTCGTGGCTATGATACATTGTATAAACTTTCAGGATACGCAAGTTCATCTACAACTGCAGCAGGACCACAAACTGCAGACATGTAATCACAAATTGTTGGTATTGGATTGTTTTTATCAATTTATTATATATTTTAACACCCCTTCACTATACTTTACTTGCTATATGAAATTTTCAGCTCTGCATTTATTCATCTTTGTAGGTTTTAGCCTACCTACCCAGAAGAGTACTGGTCCACAACACTGAAGAAGTCTGCACATTGTAAACAAAAAACGCGTATCTGTCAAGATAAGCAATAAAGAGAGTTGGAATTAAATAGAAATTACTAATCTTTCTTCTCATTGTTTACTAATTCAAATTTGTTGTGTAAGACTTCAAATCCAATTACGTCAGAATCTTTTTGCACAGTAGCGAGGACCACCAATAACAAGAAACACAGCTCCCTCTCTGTGTTCCAGAAACATTAGAAACGAATATGTAAGTGTAAACTCATGTGAGCCATCGCCGGTGTGTGAGTGTTTTAATTTGCATTTGTTTTGACAGCTAAACTTTCGATGCTGAACATCAATAGTAGGCATTGAAACGTTTATTTCTGTCAGACTTTGCTTATTCCGTGGAAAATAGGACGCAAAACCTGTTGTGTACCGGGATGCTTGAGCACTTCCAACTCAGTGAAGAAAACCTTTTTCCGAATAGCCGAGAGCCAGGTAATTGCAATATTATTTTAGCATCAACTTTAGCACTTATTGGTATTTTGAACAGAGATACAGCTGCTTGGAAATGTTTTTGCTCTACAGACAATCTTCCGGATAGTAGTGTCATCTGTGAAGATCATTTTTTGGACGAGAATTTCATCAATGCATGCAATAAAAGTCAAGGGTAATTTATAAAATCAAACAGTTTCTTCGTACACCACTTCAGCATTATGATTCGTTGCTTATAATTTTGTCAGTAGGTGTTGATTTGGTTGAGCTGCTGCGTTTGAATATTTCCTGGTGGCTGCTGCGTGAACCTTCGAACAATCCGGAATCCGGACTGTTGAAAACAGTCGTTTACTGGATAAGGGAGCACTTGGTTAATCAACTCTGTTAAACTATCATACAAAATAATTACTTCCGATTAACCGATCCAGCAGCACACTTCTTTCTTCTTCTTTAGCATTTCAAGCTTATTGCTTTCACAATTAGCTTATTGCTTGCTCACAACTTAGTGTTCTAAATGCACTTCCACAGTTATTAATTGAGAGCTTTCGATGCCAGTTACCATTTTTGCATTAGTATGATTGTGTGGCAGGTACAATCATACGCTATTCCCAGGGAGTCGAGAAGTTTTCCTTAACGAAAAATTCCTAGACTAGACCGGGAATCGAATCCAGCCACCGCCAGCATGGTGTTGCTTTGTAGCTGCGCCTTTACCGACTGAGCTAAGGGAGCAGCACACAAGACTTGCCATATCTTTCCCTGGAGCGTTCCTCCACCACCGTCCTTGTTTACTTTCATTAACGAAAGGATAGCTCTGAGACGACCGTTTACCATCATTTGATCCTTTTATGGGGACAGTTAACTTCCAGGACGGTGTGTATTGGACATCAGAAACACAGTTTTCCAAATAAATATTGAATTCCGATGCGAACCACTTCCACGGCTCCATCCGCAAGCACAGTACAAGTTTGTTTTGATTTATTTTTTGACGTTTCTCTTGAGCGCAGAAGATTACAAATACACACACCGTAACCTTAATATTTATGTCATGTTTCTAGTAGTCGTTTGGGGGCGCTACCGTACATGAAGTATACGGTGTATATGGGAAAATTTGACACCTGTGTGTCTTGTTATTGGCGGTCATCGACAGTAGTCAACTGATTACTACATTAAATTTGACAGTTACACCAACAAGCAATATGCAACTAGCGATTTGAAATTGGTTCACTGTTGTAGAACCCCTTGATCCAAAGTACACCTTAGATCCAGCACCTTACTATACATATTTGCGCCTTTGTTTTGATTTGCTGTGTTATTTTGACAGAATCTTTGGTGACAGAGTCTGTTCGTGTGAGTTCATTATTAGGGGCGCATTATTGAGCTTGGGACCGAGCTTGGGACCGATGTGCTAGTACTGACTGAGCCAAGAAAAAAATCGTATTTGTATGGGACCTACTTAGAGTTAGTCTATGGTTACACTGGAAAGTAGGGGTGAGTCGCTCAGCAGAATATCCATTGTGCCCATTTTTTTTTTAGTGGGCCTCTAAGCAATATGATGTTCTGATCGTAGGGCCAATAGGTGCCCATGTGCTACGCCTGGCAACCAGGTGAATTTTTTGTTATGCTTTGCAAAATTTTTGCATGCGATTTGAATCTTGATCAAGATTTTTGATGCGGAAATCGCGTTTTTGATCATTTTATGTTGAGACAGCAACTTACAGTGATGGATGTAGTAAAAAATAGAGCGCAAGCAGCTTATCGCCGGTAGTAAGCGTAGGAATTCCTATAAACTGTTGTAACGACTGTTCCAGAAAGTATAAGCACACCTCATTTTAACGGTCACTTTGAATATACTGAAATATTTAAACATGTTTTGGCTGCGTCCTTTTGTTTGCACATTTCTGAATGACATAGCATCATAAAAGTGCTCAGTTTTATTTATTTATTTATTTATTGACATAATTCCAACTGATTTAACATCTTATTGGAATGGGGAAAAGCCATGTGGCGTAAAAACCCCCTATATTTTGTGTTACCTATCAAAATGCGCGGTCTTACTCCGGAACAACGAAAAAGTATCGTGCACAAATGGTGCACTGTGAGCGGACTCTCCTTGAGAAAATTGGCCAAGGAAGAGGGTGTAAGCGTCGCAGCGGTACGATCTGCGATTCAAAAATATAGAGAACAGTGTACGTTTGAAGATGCGCCGAAGAGTGGTCGGAAATCCAGTCCTGTTAGTCCGGATATCGATAAAAAGATCAGGAGTGCCTACAAGCAAAAACCAGCGACTTCCGTTCGGGATGTTGCAAAAAAACTAGGGGCCTCGTCGAGTAAAGTAAGAAACATACCGGAAGCAGAAAAAACCCAAAAGGAACCCAAAAAAAGCCGCGTCCATGAAACCACGGGCCCGGAAACTCTACGATTCGTTATTGTGTAGGAATTCTGGGTGTATAATAATGAACGATAAAACGTATGTGAAACTAGATTACAAAACGCTTCCCGAACCACAATTCTATACTGTAAGCGAAAACAAAGATATCCCCGAAACGGACCAGTCAATTTTTACCGAAAAATTCGGTAAGAAGGTTATGGTTTGGCAGGCAATATGCGAGTTTGGGAAAAAATCTAGTCCATACATCACAACGGAGACGACGAACACTCAGAAATACATTAAACAATGTCTCCAGAAGCGATTATTGCCGATGATCAGGCAGCACGAAGGTCAAGTGGTGTTTTGGCCGTCATGTCTTACGCAAAGGACACTTTAGAATGGTACAAAAGTCAAAATGTATGTTTCGTGCCGAAAGACATGAATCCGCCGAAATATCATATAAAACACAAATACAAATATGATTTGCCAAACAAAATTATTGAAACTAAAAAAAACATGACTTTTTTGTTATTTTGAAAGTGTGCTTATACTTTCTGGAACAGTCTATTTGTATATTGTTCAGTGTTTCATAAAAACATCGTATTATTTTCATCATATCATCGTTTTGTATTATTTAAAATCATATTAAGTTTTCAGGATATATATTTTCATCTGTTGTATACATGTGAATGTATTTTTGTTTTCAATATTTACATTTTCTTATATAGGTCAGGTGTCCCTTAAGTCAGCCTAAGTTGCAACGATCAATTTCATTTTTTTATTATAACTCATAAAGTTTTTCAGCTGTAAGCGATAATAACCTAGTTATACACTTGCTTAGGCATGTTTATTAGGCCATTAGGTAGTATGTATCATGAAAAACTATACAACTCATTTTATAAAGTCAGACACATTCGAGGGACATGGATGTAATTTCGGTCTATAAGCATCAAATTGGGTCTATTTGTGGATGCAATTTCGTCCCATTCGATCGATTATTTATTAAATGCAGTCTTCGTACGGGTTTCTTGCTGATTTCATGATTTAAGGCCTTGCCAGCTTTATTCGCTTTACCCAACATAAATTTTCATAAAACAAATTAAACTAAAAATGCTTTGACATATTTAAGATATTTTCACATTTGATTTATTGGCCCTTGGATAATGAAAATATAATAATTCACTTTTCACAGGGTTTGTTCCTTTGGTTTGTATTTAGATGAGCCATTTGTAGAATATATAACTAAAACTCATACATTCCATTGAAAATTTCACCAATAACAACACTAAGTCATCCAGCTAACAGGCCATAGTTGGGAACAACGAAAACAATATGACCCTAACATTGGGTCCACCGTTCTCTAGTTAAATAATGTTTATTTTATCTGTGTGAACTGTTAGTTTATCTTCTGTGCGTTTTTTATTCTGCTGCATTATTCGGTTTATCGGTTCAATTTAACAAAATTTAGGTCATTCGAAGATCATGGAGATAATCTGTTCAGCTTAACCAGTAAAATCATGATATCTAAAAACCTGAGAAAATCATTAATTTTACGGAAGTAAATAACAGTAAATTGATAAATAATGTCTGAAATGCTTCGAATTAAACCGGTCATCTTGATAGGAACATAATTTTGTTGATTATCGCTGAATTAATGAGATATTGGTACACAGGCCGAATTAAGGCGCTAGGCTAACATATGTTAGCATCTGCTTACCCTAATTCATATATATTATTAGATGAATACATACATGTTTTTGCATAAATGTTTTGGTCTTTTATACTAATTTAGAACCATCCAGTGAGCGTCGGAGTAGTTCAAACCACATTACGCATTGATACTTACAACAGTGCCCTTTCATAGATTCCCCGAGACGTGGTAGAAAACCCGGTCCCGCTGACCCTACAATCGACAGAATGGTAGGGAACTATGTAAAGCGTCATCCTTCAGCCTCAGTTCATCGGAAGCAGAAGCAGCCGAAACGAAGCACCAAACAGACTGTATCTGTAAAACCGAGGGTTCGAAAGCTACATGACAAACTGCTGATCAAATCGGGTTTGTGTTATCAGGGACGATGAAACCTGCAGGGTTGCAAAACTATGAGTAGACAACTGGAATTGAGCGTGCGTCCCCTTTCCTTTCACGGGTCAAGAGATAACAAAGACCGCCAGCTAAGGGTTGCGTACTTAGCTGGTAGTGCAGCCTGGGCACTGTTGTCCTTCTGACTTCAGCTAGATTGAGGAGGTGCGTGCCGAGCGTCTGTCCAAGGAGGTGCGGCTCAAACAGCGCCTGTCCTGCCATCCAGCGGTTGAGTAAGAAACGCTGTATCGCGTCAACTATACATTAGGTGTCAGCCGCACCAAGGCAATGTAGCGCGCTGCCCGATCATCCATACAACTCTCAAGTATTGTATAGTAATTTTGAATTGTTTTCTTCCCTCGTGATTATGATAGTGCAAGTCCATCTACAATTGCAGCAGGATCAGCAGATATGCAGACATTAACAAATATAGACTGTCGAAGGATTTGTTGACTGGACTGGGTTCGTGGAGTTACCAGTCCCTTGTCAGGCGAAGGCACGGCCGTAGTCTTCCGAATGTCCTCACTGAGATCGACTGACAACAAGCCATCACGTAGGCTATTCTCTTAGAACAACCTGTTGAGAATAGTCCTGCAGCCATAGGTAATCTTTGCACTGATTGTGGGTTCTTACCACATCACACATCACATCACATTAGGGATGCCAGGACCACAGTTTTATACCTCGTCGAAGATACAATGAATGGTCAAATCTACGTGAAGGAGTGTCTGCCAAATAGGTTGCTACCTTTGATCAAACAGCATAACAAGTCTACAATCTGCCATTACTCTAAATATGCACTAGAGATGTAAAAAAGGAACAATGTCGTATTCGTACCAAAGGAGATGAATCCACAAAACTGCCCAGAAACTCGCCCTAACGAAACTTTCTGGGCTTTGACGAAGGCGAAGCTGAGAAAACACATGAAACCACCGGATAGTGTTGATAAATTTAAGAAAGATTGGCCAAAAATTGGAAAAATAGGAAAATTTAAATTAACAATTCACTTGATAACTTTAAAAATAAAATTAAAAAAAAAACAAACGCGAGCAAATTAAGCGTTGAATTCCACACCAGAAAGCTTATCTTTTGACAGGTAGGCCCATTTTGTTTGCGATTTACAGACTTCTTCAGTGTCGCGTGCTCGACAAATAGTAATTTGCTCGCGTTTACAAGTGATAGTATAAAAAAGTGTTCAGTTTTTTATTTATTATTTTAAAGAAAAAAGTGATCAAGTGAAGTGTAATCAAATTTTTTTTTTAGTTGCGCTCGTAAAAGTGTTCTTCAAAATACGTGTTTTTTTTTTAATTTTAGTAGTTTAGTGTCAACTTATCATTAGGGCGAAATTGGTATTGTAAATAATGCCTTCAGCAGTTGATTTCTCGTAAATACAAACCTTACAAATCTACATATGCATCGCCAACCCTGTTGTGTACAGGAAAAAATAATACAGCGTTATCAGTTGATTTGCAGCAACCATGGCGAAAACTGTCAAGCAACTACGCTAGATGGTTTGTTCGTACTGCCAGCTCCACTCCGGAGCTTCGAAGGAGTTTGAAATCTTGAGGTATTGAACACAAAATTTGCCTTTCGTAAATGTGTTGAAGATATCATCAACAAGCCACTTTCATATGTAGCCACTTACATCAAATTACCACAGTGTTTGTGGCATTACGGTAACTTTTTGTAAACTTTTTGCTCCAAGTCTGTTGCAGCGTCCAGCTGTTCAAAATAATAGCAGTTGAAAGAGATTCCGAGTTTTTTTTGTACTCTAATCGCATTCTTGTGAAAGATTTGTCTTGTAAACTGATGGTAAGTGAACAAAACGCATAAAAAATTGAAAATTATGGTAGGTTTTTGCTTTTATCTTTATTTTTCGCAGAAACGCGTCGTAAACATTGCACACCGGAACAGCGAAGTTTAATAAAAAAAAAAGGTTATCAAGGATGGCAATTCGTACAAGCAACTCCAGCAATTTAGACCTGCCTGCGAGCACAGTTATTATTAGATAACGATTGATATAGGCAAACCTGCTTGCACATAGCCCTTAGAAGGTGTCACTGATAATAAAGCGACATGTTTCTAATCGTCTGAAGTTTGCAAAAACGCATGTCACCTGGCCCAAAGGCAAATGGCGGAATATGATGTGGACTGATGAGTCGAAAATTGCCATATTTAGATTGAAAGGCGTTAGTATGTGATACAGAACATTAACCACAATACAAGGTAATGACAGTTAAACCTGGAGAAGTAAAAATAATGGTTTGTAAAAATAATAGCCGAAAATTAATGCGCCTCGGAAATAATGCGAGTTTACAACAGCGGAAAAAAAATACATTCGAAGAATTAATCATGAATTTTCAAGAAAATTTATGGAATTCAATAAGGTTATCTAAAAGAATGCCAAAAGTGTTCTCCAATGCACAGCTCATTTGTATTACATTTTTGATTTGCTGCATTTGGTTTTCTGCATTTCAATTATTTCTTATATTTCAATATGGCGATTGGAAAAAATCACCGATTTGACCAAAAGCCAATTTATCTTCGCAGTGACTACTTTAAGCCAATTTGCCATTCAATGCATTTATTGGAGGCAAAATGGGTTTAAAAAGATTTTTTACTGATCATAATAAGATTATATTAATGAATCCTAAAGCGGCATTCCAAAACAGCGTTTAACAAGTTCATAAATTCTAAATAAAAGCATTGATAGGAGTAAAAGTAATTTGTGAAAATAAGGTTTTAAGATCGTTCTAAACAAGCTGTGTAGGTTCCTCATAAACCTGGCTAATATATGAAACCTATTGGCACATCTTGGTGCCACATTAAAACCAAATTGATTTCTTGTGACTTTCATAAAATTTAAATAAAAATTAATAAAGCTGTAAAGGGGTTATTGGGGATATTGGTCCCAAAGCATGCAGTAGTTTCAAAAAACAAACAGAACAGCATCCACCAGAAAAGTTACAAAACCAACTGTGCAGAATTTAATGAACAATGTCTAGTCCAAAGTGTGAGCGTTTAACAGAAACTAAGATTGATTATCAATATATACAGCAAAACGCAACAAATGACGTGGTTGGGTAGCTCAGTGGTTACCTGTTTTGCTTACTAAGCAGATGGTCGGGAGTTCAATTCCAAGCTTGTACCCTTCCTTGCCATTTGTCGTTTTTCTCTTGTATAACCACTAGATTTTTAATAAAAAGCAGGCTACTGCGCTTTCATAGATCCGCATCACTTACCACGGTGCATCTATGATCTAAAAATAACCTGCTTCACTGAAGCCATCCTTCCCTTGACAATCGTGGAGACGCAAAGGTAAACACGGTCTCTAACAATGATTGTCAAACTAAGCATCCTTCCCATCTCCCCAAAACCCGTGAGGACGTGGCCGGTGTTGATGATCTATAAATAGAATGATCTAGTGTACTTGTACATTAAAGACGTATGTGGCTATCTGTGCAATTACACTAGTTCTGTTCAGTAACGGAGTAGTAACCACGAAACGCACGGTCTATTTTAGAAAAAGCAATGGATTTTCAGCTTTGTTCTATAACGTTCAACGCTTTTGAAGCGGCGAACTCTATCAATACAAAGCGTTGAAGGGCCCAAATTCTCTCAACCTAAGTGCCCAAAACCCCAACAGGTGGCATTTAATGCAGCTGCCCAAAAATCCAGTCTGTTAATATTCCTTTATAAAAATCAGCCCCACAAACAGCCCGCCAAGCTAATGATTTCAATTACCCAAACAGTAATAACCCACATCCCTCATTCGGATCACACTTCTCCCAACCCAGACCAACTAAGCGCCATGCCAAGTGCAACCAACAGCAACAGCAATTCTCTCGCAAACAAAAATCTTCATAACCCAGTTAAGTAACAACATCATGAAGCGGCTTAATCTTCCTGCCCCCCACTCCCAACTTCCATCAAGCCATCCTCCATCTAAGTACCAGTACTAGGCACTGCCGTTTGACGGTTGCCCGTCCGTGGTGAATATTAGGGCCTCACACACCCATGTCGTCGCCCGCCCGGCCACTACCACTGCCACTGCCGCCACCCCTGCCTGTACACACGAGTTGTGTCAGTTAATTACACCACACGTAATCACCACGGCAACAACGGGCGCCGGAGCATCGCTTCGAGTTCAAGTTGTTATTGCTGCTGCTCGGCGCACCTCATTTTTCTCGCAGCTCACAGCAGCAGTAGCAGCAAAAAATGTTGGAGAAATGTACACGGAAACTGCAGTCTGATTTCGAATTTTTGCAACTTTTTGGGAGGAAATTCCAGTTTCGTAACCGCCACCGCCATAAAAGGTTATTGATCAGGTCTTATATTTATTTACCTTCTTATCCTGTTGAAGCGCACTCCGCCCGTTTGGTTGAAAAAGAAAATTCGCTGTCTGCAACCTGCGACCTGCTTTCTCACGTCAAAGTACAAGTTTTTCCTGGGCTCGAATCAACTGACCGCAGCAGCGCGCAACTCGAATTGTTTTCCTCTTCACGGACCACCGAAAAACAAAATCTTAATTTGATTATAAATGCTGTGTTTCACACTGCTCTTCGTGCACTGTCTCTATCACTCCTCACTAAACCAAAAGCCAGCTGAAATGGAAAAACTATGTTAATGATCACTTTTACAGCTGTTTTCTTCTGATGGTTCTCTGGCTGTTTCAAGGGAAAAAAAATCGATCCAGCAACTTTGCATGCACTGAAATGCCCCGGAGTGGCTAGGTTTTAGACAATCAAGTAGGCACTGAAAATCACACAAACACCGAAATCACTCTGGGCTAGGAAAAATGCGCAAAAAGCTGTACAATCACCAACGCTAAGCACGTCTCTTCTCGGCTCTCCAATCACCACTCTTGAAAATATACTCAGCCAAGAATGAGAGTTGTTTGAAACAAAACTGAATTTGATATCTCCGCTGGAACGCGGGACCACAGCGACGACAACGTCCTCCACTAAGTGCGCAGTCGGTTTTCGCTGCTAGAGAGTCCCTCAGCTAGCTAAAACCCGTAGCAAATCAGGCAAAAACCGATATTTTCACATTCGATTATGCCGATTTCACAATTTTTCGTCTCTTTTTCCCCTCCGCCTAATGCAGAGATCCAAAGCCACACGCCGCGACTTGTGGGCTCTTCCACTGGGACGCCAGGTAGTGTACTTCGCGTGGCTACTTCAAAAGCTCCACCGCCAGCAGCAGCAAAAAAGACGTATTTTCTTCCTTTCGTCGTTGCAGCCGTAAAACCAGCGATTCAAACCGTGCACTTTAGACTTCAAATATACTAAATAACAAAAAAAATAGAAAAGCAACCGCTGGAAAAGCACTAGAAGAGTCACTCAAAACAAGGGCAAAACGAAGCGCGGCCCTCTGCGTTTAAGCATTGAAGCTTCGATTCACCTAAAAGCAGACCTGCTCACTCGCGAGTAGACGATTCGTCTTTTCGTCCTCTCAAAACCACTGTTTATCGAAAACTAATCCCGCGCACATTACTCGGCAGCTGCTGAAGTCCCCTGCCCGGTTGTTGCTGGTGATCGCGTGGAAAAAACACGAAGCACTCACCGTCGGTCGGCACTCACTCTCGCTCATCGAGTTCTCTCCCTCTGCAAAAGTGGAAAAAAAGAAGCGAAAAAAATGATCAACAAATTTAGGTACCTGATTATTGCTGCATTTAAAAAACATTACTCAAGGTACCGTAAGGCAAAAGCAAAAGCCTACGCGCGGCGACCTGTTGATGTCTTTTCGCAACCTGTTCTGCTGCACCACCGCGTGCTACCCGAAGAATAATGGTGTGGGCAGGAGGCGTGCGCGCGCAGATCGCGCTGGTTGCACTTTGAATGGGTTGCATTTCAACACAGCTTTTGGGAAAATTTGGGGTTACTGTAATAGCAGCACGAACGTGCGCTAGAAAGGGCAAGTGCAATCGGTCTGAAAGCGGCGGGTAATTGATTTTTTTTGGGTTCAGAGAAATGATTAAGTGTTTAGGCATGGCAGGCGACGACTTTTTTTGAAGGCAAATAAGCTCGCAATTCGGAATAGATCGCAGTGTGGAGAATCATATTTTACAGTTTTCTAGGTCAGATATAGCAGAAGCTTCCTTCACAAATTACTCGGGAATCAGAAATAAAGGGTGTATTCGATAAAAATGGCACACAGAAAATCTTCTGTAACTTTTGAATCGTATGAGTAAAAAACCTAGAAATTTGAGTAGATCTTATCTCAAGTGTATTATTTACATCTGCCAAGTTTCATAGTTATACATTCAGTAGTTCCAGTCATGTCGTCGAAACAAGAAATTGTCCGTGAGAAAATTTTGTGCACTCACAATCAAAATCCAGGGGCGTCCCACCGGTGGATTGCTAAAAGGCTTGGAATTGCAAATACAACTGTGCCTCGTGTAATAAAAACCTTCAAGGAGCGTCTGAGTGTCCAAAGGAAGGAAGGGAGTGGTCGTAAAAGTGGTCCAATGGACAGTAAAATCGCCAGGAAAATCGTACAACAATTCAAGAAACGTCCAAACATGTCAATTCGAGATGTCACTAAAAGTCTAAGGTGTCAGTCGGTTTTGTGTAGAAAACCATGAAGCGTGTTGCGTTACATGTTTACAAAGTGCAAAAAGCCCCAAACCGGAATGAAAAACAAAACATCACTGCGAAAACCCGCGCCCGGAAACTTTACACGAAGCTGCTCACCAAATCCGGTTGCATCGTGATGGATGACGAAACATACGTCAAGGCCGACTTCCGTCAACTTCCTGGGCAAGAATATTTCGTTGCCAAGTCGAAGTTCGATGTTCCGGAGGATGTTCGAAAGAAGAAACTATCGAAATTTGCAAAGAAGTTTCTAATCTGGCAGGCGATTTGCGGATGTGGTGAAATAAGTGCTCCCTTCATCACTTCCGGAACAATAAACGGTGCGATTTACACGGAAGAGTGCCTTAAAAGCGTCTCTTGCCATTCATTAAGAAGCACAAAGGATCAACTCTGTTTTGGCCTGATCTAGCATCCTGCCACTACGCTCGAAACGTATTGAAGTGGTACCGAGCCAACGGAGTCAATTTTTGTGCCAAAGGATATGAACCCACCAAATTCACCGGAACTTCGTCCAATTGAAAAATTCTGGGCAATTATGAAAACGGAACTTCGCAAACATCCCAAAACAATAAAAACAGAGCTAGAATTGAAGAAAATTTGGGTAAAAACTACAAAAACACTGGGAAAATCGGTTGTACAAAATTTGATGGGTGGAGTGAAAAGGAAGGTGCGGGCATTCGGGATGGGAGACGAAATTGAATAAAACAAATGTTGTAAATCAAAACTCATTAGTAGTTCTTCATTCCCTGAAAATTTCAAGAAAATCCGATAATCAGTTTAATTTTGATGAGTATATATGTGTGTGCCATTTTTATCGAATACACCCTTTAGCATAATGCTGAAGCATCTCAAGTAACCAAAGTTAGGAATATATGACTTAAGTAGCTTGGTGACCTATAGCACTCTATTCAGCTTCAGTTTCAGCAGAAAGTTTTAAAGCATTTTAAGCAGCTTCTAAGGAAATTGTGGTAGAGCAGACCTGCAATTAGAAAACAAAAATATATTAGTCATATTAAAACCTACTTACCTGTAATTAGTTTTATTTCATTCGCCTCAAGTTACAATAAAAACAAAACTGAGTTTTCTTATCTGACAGTTACTGATCTTTAGTAAACACTGTCTTTCGGATCTGTATTCAGA
>JASCZW010017010.1:0-17728 GCA_034211315.2 Aedes japonicus | reverse complement strand
GACAAGGATCAGGACCGGCCTGGGATTGAACTTCCGACCATCTGCTCAGTAAGCAAAACAGGTAACTACTAGCCACGTCTTTAAATTATCGTCGGAATGATTTAACGTATCAAGAAACGGAACAACCTTGGACGACCAAGAAGCAGAAAATCGCCAAACAAAGTGCAGAACAGAAGCAGCGTCAACGCATTACACCAAAACAACTCTCAATTGGCTCACGGAAGAGGGTATGGATTTCGTTGAGATGAATATCAAACCGCCAAATTGCCCTCATTTTCGGCCCATCGAACGCTATTGGGCGATTGTGAAGAGGGTTTTCAAAAAGACTGGTAAAACAGCTGAGAATCTGCAGGAGCTCAAAATACATTTGGGCTAAGGCGTCCAAAAATTTGATACTTGTCCGGAACTTGATGAAAAGTGTTCGATCAAAAATTCGCGAAAGAATAAAATTAATTTTACAATGTTCAGGTTCAATCCCGTACAATAAAGAGTCATCCATTTATTTGAACAAAAAACATAATTTTTTATATGAATTGAAAGAAAAATATGTGGATAACTTATTTTCTATACAGTCCTCAGAGAATGAGCATGTTTGACCGCTTGAGGCTGCTAATCAGTTGTTGGCTTGTTATTATTATTAGTTATTATTAAACAATGAATCAACAGATGATGTTCGGAATATATATTCAAAACGTGTAAAAACTAGTGATCCTACATTGAGGCCAAGTCAATACGATCTCTCAGATTTTCATAATAATTGTGAACATTTGACCCGTATTTACTTTATTTTGTCATAAGGGTGACCGTTTCTGCGTTCAGGTGGTTCGAAAAATTTACTTTTTTTTAATCTATTTGCTTGTCACATTTTGTCGAGTAAGAATTTGTTTTGATACGCGTTTTTCATCGGTAAGTTATAATTGGCAGAGCAAGGTAAGAAAAATATCAAACAATCATTTGTTGCAATTGAATTAACAGAAAAACAATATACTTTCTAGAGAGTTTGAGCTGTTTAGTGGAATACCTGTAACTAGAAATGAGAAGAAAAATTAGTATTTTCCATTTAATTCCAACTACCTTTGCTTATCTTGACAGAAACACGTATTTCGTCTACAATGTGCAGACTTCTTCAGTGTCTAGTACTAATAACTCGACTGCGAATTAAATGAAAAATACTAATTTTTCTTCTCATACCTAGTTACAGGTATTCCACTAAACAGCTCAAACTCTCTAGGATTCACTTGTTAGTAGTTCAAGATATCCCAAAAAAATCAGAACCAAGCACCCTAGAAGTTCCATATAATATTTTCCAGAAGTTCAGGAGAGAACTCAAAAATCAGGAGAGGACTTCTCAGAGCTTCAGGAAGACGTTTAAAGAAGAGGCCTTCTTAGAAGTTCGGAACTTTTCAGAGATTTTGGAGTTCTTCCCAGAAATTCAAAATGCAAAAATTTAGGAAAAAACTTCCCCGGAGTTCAGGAAGCCTATAATTTCTCAAAAATTCAGAAACAAACTTCCACCACACTTGGAACAATACGTCCTTGAAGATCATGAGAGAACTGCTCTGAAGTTCAGGAAAGAATTTCCCAAATATTCCGCAAAAAAGTTTAGATGGAACATTCCAGAAGTACTAGAGAAGTAGTTCCTAGTAGTTTGAGCGAGAATTTCTCAGAAGTTCAGGAACAAACTACCCCGAAGTTCAGTAGAAATAGAAACTTCCAACAAATGTAGAGGAATTTTCCTACAAATTCTGGAGAGGATTTTTCGATAAAATTTTCCTCGGAGTTTTCAGAAGTTTAGAAGAAATGAGCTCAGGAATAAACTTTCTCGAGTTTCAGGAAGAAGATTACCAGAGAGGGCACTACCTATTAGAAGGAATTTCTCAAAAATTTCACGCATTCAGGAGAGGACTTCCCAGAACCTCCAAAGGAAACTCCCCTTAAAATTTAGTTGTACCTTCCAAGAAGTACTAGAGAGCATTCCTGAAGTTCAGAATCAAACATTTCAGAATTTCAGATTGCGGTTGAGGAATTCCTTCATGCGGAATGAGGAATTCACAGAAGTCCAGGTAGATGCTTCTGAGAAGAACAGGAAGATACCTTGATATTATCTTAGAAATAAAATTATATGCATTGATACTGATAAAATGAGATGTCGCATCAATGCTACATAAGTTTCCAGAGATTATGAAATGAATGTATAGTAAAGGGAACAAATTCAAAGCTAAGTGTTTGCAAGCAAATTCAAAAATTCTTGGTATTATAGTTGGTTATAGATCCGAAAACTTATTTTGAACCAATCCAAATCACAACATACCGTAATAAAAAATGCCATTTTAATTATGTTGGTTCAATGTTTATTGATGCTGTGACTAATGATTACAATTAACGGTCGGCATTGTTAATTTTTGATTCTCGATGGAACGTTCGACGCTCAACTAGGTGTTAGCACTGCAAATATCATATTAAAAGCACTGGTGATAATTTCCACGACTATCTTAGCAACAGTTCGCCCATACTTAGAACTCTTCCTTTTCGAATGGATGATACGGGTGACCAGCAGCACTAGAAGTATAAAAAAAGCATTGAAATTTTCGTTCTAGCAGAGCAAATTTAAAAAAAAAAGTAACTAATGACAGATAATAAATCAAAGGTTGTCTCGGGCGAACATTGTAATTAACAGAACAAAGAATCAAAAGCCATTAAGAAGTGTCAAACTACTCATTCTAATTAGTGAAGAGGAGATAAGCAAACTCAAGCGAACCAAACCACACTGAGAATAATTACACATTTGACGACTGCAGCGGACGTTCTCTTTAAAACCCCGCCTGACAACATGGACAAGCCTTGGTGCTCATGAAATTAAAACTCCGCATCGAAGGGATAATCAGGACTGGTATCAGCGCTACCCGTCGGGAGAAGAGTGATTCAGTCAATAGATTATTCCGGTCAAAGTTCATCGGTTGCGTAAAACAAATCTTACCTTGTAATTGGTACCAATCGCCCATTGCAGTCGAACGATGTAATGAGTTTCATATCGTCCTCGGTTAGTTCAAAATCGAACACCTCAAAGTTGGACTGAATGCGGGACTTGTTTACGGACTTGGGAATAACCACGTGGCCTCGCTGAATTTGATAGCGAATCAAAATCTGCGCCGCTGTCTTGTTATACTTCTTGGCGATGGACACGATCTGTTAAGATAATAAATGACTTTAGGACAGGTTGGATTGAAATAAAGATGAATTGACGACATACCTTCGGATCCTCCATCAGTTGAGGATCTTCGGGCTTTGCCCATGGACGGTTTGGCGAGCCCAGTGGGCTGTATGCAGTGATGACAATGTCTCGACTGGTGCAGAACGGCGACAGTTTAGTTTGGGCCAAGTATGGATGGCACTCGACCTGATTGGTCACGGGCTTGACCTTGGCAATGGACAACACGCGTTCAACTTGTTTAGAGTTGAAGTTGGAAATACCGATGCTCTTGGCCAGTCCCAACTCGGCCAACTTTTCCATAGCCTTCCACGTGTCAACGAAGTCTACGTCGGAGTAGGCCGTCTTGCCGTCGGCATCGGTGGGGAACAGCTCACCGTCTTCCTTGTAGGCCATTGGCCAATGGATCAGGTACAGGTCGAGATACTCCAATCCAAGGTTCTTCAGTGTCGTGCGGCATGCTCCTTCGACAAGATCCGGACGATGGAAGGTGTTCCATAGCTTGCTCGTGATGAACAAATCGGCTCTAAAAACAAAGTAGGCTACGAATAAATGATTGCTGATGGTTGAGAAATAACTTAAATTAAGTTACCGCTTAACAACGCCTTCTGCGATCTTGGCGTTGACACCTTCGCCTACTTCGTGTTCATTCTGGTACACGTGAGCACAATCGATGTGACGATAGCCAATATCGATGGCATCTTTCACGGCCTGTGCGACCTCGCCTGGTGGGGACTGGTTTGGGGAGAGTGAGACACAGATTAGAAAAGTTAACGTAATAATAAAGAATAACGGCGAATCGTGTGTGTGTTCGCGATAGTGAAACTCAGTACGGAATTGAAAGTATGTGTATCGGAATCGTCACTTTTGGAATAAAACTAACCTTTCTGATAGCGATTTTGCACAATCTATCTTTCATTCTTAAGTAAATGATCGTGCTCTTTCGGGCTTCATATGTATTGGTTTTTAAATTAACGATCCCACGAGCAGCCGGATTGATTGCTTGCTATTATTATCTTTCGGGTACTAGACAACTGACGCTTCCGGAGTTGTTCCACTCGTAAAATCGTATCATATTTGTGTTCACTCAAAATTTTCGCTGATAAAGGTAGACTTAGTGAGTTTAAATTTTGGGGTAACTTCAAGGGTCGAGCTAATATAACGAATGACTGACTGTCGTAAACCACATAATGGTTATGGGGTTCTAAACATTTCGAAATATTCTGACCAACAAGGTTTTTTTTCAAAATTTTCCAATACAATTGCCTACATTTAGGGGCTACTAGAATGTTTTCAGAATATTTTAAAGAATTTTTTCACACAATGCTCAAGTTTGGTATAATGTATCTCAGCTCCTAACGCATGCTCATTTTTTACCATTAATTGAAAACAGTATAAAATTTGAATTTGGCGAATATTTAATGATTTTCAACTCTATGTTATTTTTACCCAGCCACGATTCAACATTACCATTGAAATTAGAAGTTGTGTTATCAAAACCTCTAATTGGAAACTGATTTCACATCGCTAGAACCGTTCTGTGCCATGAGCGGTATTTGAGAACGATCAAGCGTGCACTCTTCTCCAAGCCAAGGTGGCGGATCCGTTCCTGCTTTGACCTATTCCGCATAGGGATGTCTTGCAATGGATTGTATGCTTGATTCGAAATACTGCTTTACAAAAGCCCTACGCTTAATTTGAAACTACTTCCACTCAATATCACAGCTTACCGAAAGCTATCGGATCATCGATACTTTCTCTTCACATCTTTGGTTCTAGCAGAAATTGCTGTCCACTACTGGGATCCCATGATGATGGGAAGAAATTTCCGTACTAATTGACGTTGCTGCTGTAGTGAGAGGCGGAGGTCATTAGTACATATATGAAAAGAAAGTGTTGATAGTTCAGTCAGTGTACGGCATATTGTGAAAATTGAATAGAAGTATTGGAAATTGAGCGAAGAGAATGTTAGGCAAAGGAATGCGTGCTTAGTTCGAGTACTGCTGTATTCAAGCCCTTTACCTGGAATAAAGTTTTTGTAGTTCTGGATGAAAATTCGTTGATTCTCAGCCAACAAACGGCACCAGCAAATGTATTTCTGAAATGTGTCTTCTACAGGTTACTAAAGGGACCGGTTCCAGGTGCCCACGTGCTCATGTATCAATCAGAATATCCATATGAAATTAACAATCATTAATTTATTCTGTTAACTACACATTCTCTTATGCTGGTGTAAATAATCAAACTGGAATAAATCTCACGTAACATTTGAAAAGCGCCTAGCTTCGTTGATCAATTCTCTTCATCGACTCTCTCTCTCTTTCTCTCTCCTGTGAATAGCGCAACTGCAAAAGTGTTTTCTATAGAATGTATTGTTCTATGTACAAGCAAACAATATCTTTTTTTGACATAAGCTGTTAGCAAAATAAAAATCTCAAAGATTTAGCCGTAGGTAATCACAAGAAAAACGATGGAAAAAGGGCTTTTTTCACTAAGGAATGTATCGAAAATAAGCTATCCACGTACATTTGCATAGTACGCGTGCATTTGTGATAGTTTTAACGTGTTCATCATAGCATGCTGTGGTTTAACTGTCATTTTTCGTTTGTTTACTTGTTTGCACAGTTTAAATGCGTCGTTTTAAAAATGTCACCCATTGCAAAAGACGTGAAAATTCAGGTTTTGAACATATGGCTACGGAAAAAGATTGCAACTATGCGACAATTGGCGAAGCGCTTTGGAATTTATTACGCGAAAATCCATCAGAACCAAGTTTAGGGAACACTGTTCTTTGGATGAACTGCCATGAAGAGGCAGAATACCCGGATCTTCCAACCCTAAACTGGATTGAAAAGTGGTAGAACTAATTCAGAAGAAAAAATAAATAACCGATACGAGATTAAGCCAATAAAGCGGGGAACAGCGTCAACATGATTCATTTGCAGCGACCGGATGCATGAATGATGGTCGAAAAGTGCTGGTATGGCTAGCAAAATATACCTGTGGTATGAAGTCTACCATTTTTGTTCCTTTATATCAGAAGCATAGTTACCCTCCACTGTTTTGTCCTGATTTTTCGTCAGCGCGTTACGCCAAAACAACTTTCAATTGGCTCAGGAAAAAGGTTTAGATTTCGTTGAAAAAGACCTCAATACGCCAAATCGCCCTCAGGGAAGGTCCATTAATTATGTCACGCAGTAAGGGAAAACAAATTTGAAGGTTCATACAAAATGTAAAATGCTTCAGAAAGACTGGTAAAGAAAACTGAGAATATGCAGGAGCAAAAAAAATAGGCTAAGGCGTCCAAAAATGTGCTGAAACACTTATCCGGAACTAGATGAAAAGTTTTCAATTCAAAATTCGCAAATTCACCAAACATTCATCCATTTGTTTGAAAAAAAAACATATTTTTATATGATTTGGAAAGAAAAATATGTGAATAGCTTATTTTTGATACAGTTCTTATTTTATACTGAATTTAAATTTTCAATATTTTTATCTAATGTAAACTTTGCTGAAATTTAGGCAAACTTTACAATTGTTTGCTGGAATAAGCAAAACAGGACATGAAACTTTGCAAACAAACACTTGTTTTATGTAATCTTGATTAGGTATGAAAGTATGCGGAACACAAGATTGTGAAATTGATGCTTTTATCAATGTGACGACTTGATAAAAAAAATTTCGATAGATATAGAAGCAAAAGTATGTCTACCACAAAAGTTCAATTCAGTGGACGCAGTGGTTCTACTCCCCAACAAAAAAAAAATATCTGAACAATCTTTTTATCATATGTTAACCTTAAAATGGTTTCGATCAAAGTTTTTAAATTTAAATGTTAAATTGACAATCATACATATTGATACAGTATTGATACTGACATCCTCAAACGAACAATGCATACTGGGCCAGAATGAAAAATTAGCAGGAATAAATTATTTGCACTATGAAGATGCAACTTTAGAACGAAACTGTCTTCGGCAAAGTCGCAGCTTATAATTAGGGCTTTAATTTGACATCAGTTTCAGTTAGGGTGGTCCTTGCTGGAGAGTCAGTAAATCAAACGTTGCAGTTAAAGAGCGTGAAGCAAAAAACAAAACTGAGTTCCGAAGCCAACTTGGACTCCGTATAAGTGAACTATTACCATCTGTTGGTAACTCAAACGATGGGAATACGGCCAGGAGATTTTTTCGCAAATTGGAAAACAGTTTTCAATACTACATGTGTGGGTGAAGAATTATTAGAGCGCTTACATATAATTTTGAGTACCATCAACAGTCGGGCCGATATTAGCGTAGAAGCTTCCCAAACGTATGCGAAAGAAACGCGTGAGCTTTACAATAAGATATACAGCTGGTACGCTATTAACACCAACAGTGCATAAAATGTTGGTTCATGGTGGTGATGTGATTGAACATGCCATTTTGCCAATCGGTATGCTAGGCGAGGAAGCGCAAGAGACTAGAAACAAATGCATAGGAAATTTTCGGGAGTATCATGCAAGACAGTTCAGTCGTGAAGCCAATCTAGGTATTAGGGAAGGTCCACTAATTATGTCACGCAGTAAGGGGGGAGGGGGGGTTTGGGAAAACGTGACGATCCATACAAAAGAATGTGAAGGTCCATACAAAAAACGTGACAAGGGGGGGAGGGGGTCTTGTAAAAAGTCAATTTTTGCGTGACGTAATTAATGGACGTTCCCTTATAATAAACTTTCCATATTTTTACCCTTGGCAAACTGAATTTCTATCAGCAACTTTATTGATTGGTGATTTATTTAAGTAAAAATCAAGAATTATATTTTAAAAAGAACATACATTTATCCCAAAATTATCCTAAATTCACCTAAGTATTTGTATCCTCGTTTTTCCCCCTTCTAAAAATAATGTAACTTGAAAAAATCGTAATTTTTGGACTAAAATCGCAATATTTTTCGAACGAATAGGTGAAATTACATTTTTCAAATCAAAGGGTGTATTTAAACAGGATCTAAAAATTTGTTGAAGACACCGTTTTCAATCAACTTGAGATGAAAACGTTAGGCGAAAAATACTATTTTTTTCAGGGTCACCCTAGTTTGAAGCGTAAAAATTATCATAACTTATGACACAAAAGACCTACGAATATGGTTTCTGCAGCATAGTTGCTTTAAATTCAATAAGGAACAACTTTGTAGATCTTTGTATTGCTTTATGTCAAGAAATGTGCAAGATAGAATTTTTATTTCAATATATTCAAGGACCCCCCTAACTGAAACTGATGTCAAATTAAAGCCCTAATTATAAGCGGCAAGAGAGTTTTGTTCAAAAGTTGCATCTTCATAGTGAAAATAATTTATTCCTGCTAATGTTTCATTCTGGCCCAGTGTGCAATGATATGCTTATGCCCTTCCTTTTACAAAAGCTTGAATGAATATTCTAAAGGAAAAACTCAAACAAAGAAATAGGTTGCCTGCAATTTTCTTTAATATTTTATCTACTATCGATCTTGGAATGCAGACATTTACCCACTCCTTTGCGTTATGAATAAATTACAACACCCACTGTTAGCAGATAACCGTAGTCTATACTCTTAGATCTCGTTTTATTTATACATATTTTTCAAAATCAAAATCGATTAAATCATTAATTCATCAAATTCTCAAAATTACAAATTTAATCGCAAAGCGAATGATACCAACAGGTGCGCAATAATCATCCGGTTTCCCTGGCTTTAAAAACATAACAAAACTGGACATACTTTTTCGTATTGAATACTACCAAGCACATCGATCGCCTCCTACATGTGGCCACCGGCAGAACCGAGTGCCATTGGTTAATTTACTAGCAAACGAAAAACACACATTCTCACTGACACAATACTACCAGTGTTGCTGCACTTGCAAATGAATTATACACTCCACTCCCACAACGGCACTGGTCCCATCTCTGACGCTCAATGACTGTCCGATTACTATCAGTGATGTTTGAATTGCACCCATTATCAATAATTCAACATTGCTACCCATGTATGCTTTGTCACCGTACAGAATTCTAATATCATCACCGCGGTTGACCTGTTTACTTCAATCAAGTACACTGCCAATCCCTAGAATTATGCAACGGTTTACAACTCCGATTACCCACTCGATAAGCTCTCGAACATTCATTTACATTAATAAAATGATAATCCGGAGGAATACTTACGCCCCAGGTTCCCAGACCGAGGATGGGAATCGAATTGCCATTGCTCAGCGTCACTCGAGGTACCTTCGATGCCATGGCTTTACAAACAAAACTTGTTGCAAAATTGTTTCGATCCGAATGCTAGCACGACGCGGACTACAATGGAATCTGGGGGACGATAGAAGCTAGTATTTATAATTCAATAATCGTGCTGCTGTTAGTAAACCTGTCATGATTATTAGTACAGTGTATACAGTCGATTTTGTTCGTATGTAGAAGTGTAAAAGTATCATTTAATCTGTGCTTAAAAGCAAGTTAGTGATAAGCAGTAACTTCCTCATACGATTATAAGTTTTGATAATTAAAAGGAAAACTTACTCAAATTGAATCTGCAGTGGAATTTCACTCGTTTCTGTTCGCCGGCCGGTTAACAGGGTAAACAGCGGATGCAATGCCAACTACGATGACGGGCGGCTATGATGTTTTCGTGCCAACTGCGGTATGGCGATACGGCATCGAAGGCACCGACACAATCAAAGAGTGGGTGGATTGGAAACACATATACTAGGTTGTCGTATAACTCAACCGGCAAGTTTTTGTGTTTTGAGCTTTACCGTCGAGAATAAATCTCCGGTCTGCAATGGAAACCTATAGGACTTGTATTTACTTCAACCTTTCTGACCTTGTTTTGAATGTATTCTGAATGTATTATGAATACATTTTCGAAATTTAACTGTAAACGAGGCTGCATAATGTTAACTTATGGATATTCGGAATATCCACCGAGCTCAAATTTTTATTTCTTGTTTCTTTTTGAAAGTACATATGAGGAACAACGTTTCTTCAACTTCAAAAAATTCAGATGAATTTATTTCATAATCACAACATATTTGACGCTTCTTGGATCTAAGTCTTCAGAACTTCAAAGTGGCGATGCAAATAAAACATGATGGCAGTTATTGTTAGATTCCAACAAAGGAGGAAAATCATTTCTTCTTTTTCATAAAAAATTACAAAATTCACACGAATTCTTGTTAGAACAACTTTTCATCGCAGCAAAGAACTTTTTTAAGCTTCTCACGCAGAAGCTGATTAACTTTTTCACTTTATGTTGAGCTTTTAAAGCAGAAGCTCTATTTCAGAAAAACTCCCGTTCCAATGTGATCAATAAAATCCAATAGGAAATATCCAAAACAAGTCGTATTGAAAGCTTCCCTATTCCATGGAAAAAGTCATGGAGCTTCAACAATTATGTTCTGACGGCGTCGGTGGTGTAGTGGTAAGCGTGGTTGCCTTTTCACCCCAGTGGGTCTGGTATCAATTCCAGTCGATGTCGTCGGGATTTTCTGAGACGAAAAATCTCTCTGATCACGTCTTCCTTCGGAAGGGAAGTAAAGCCGTTGGTCCCGGCCCATGTCTGTGTGGTGATGGGTCAGATATGTAGGGTCCAGGTGGTGGAGTCGTCTTCCTGGCGTCGGTGCTTGTCACCACCCGTTGTGAGGAAATAGGCCGACGGAAAATAAACGAACAAAAACAGATTCAGACTAGGCAGACACGTATGTCTTATTTTTTCATAATCTTCCAGAATTTGAATTCTGTGCAGAGTGTCATTTAAAGTACGTTAATATTTTAGCGTGGCAAGGTTTTTAAGTCGAGTTATTAGTACGAGACACTGAAGAAGTCTGCACATTGTAGACGAAATACGCGTATCTGTCGAAGATAAGCAAAGGTAGTTGGAATTTAATGGAAGATACTAATTTTTCTTCTAATTTCTAGTTACAGGTATTCCACTAAACAGCTCAAACCCTCTAGGATTCATTCTTTTTATGTTGGTCTTACGATTTCTTGGCATTTCAAACTGATTGGTTATGAAAATAGGCAATGTTTATTGCCTACTCTCAACATAATGCTCCAAATGCACTTTCACTTTCCACGAGATGTTAAAAATATCACAAAGAACGAAATAAAAGACTTCAACGGCTGCTTTGACATTTTTTTCGTCCTTAAATAGTGTTTTCTCGATAATACCGATACTGCCTAAACAATTTCAGTCTTAGCCTAATAATATTCAAAAACTTTCTCAAACTCACAGCCGCTGAGTTTTTGATTCTTAAAAGATGGCTGAAAAATTATGGAAATCCTTCTGTGCTGAGTTGTTTATGTAGATGCCAATATATATTCGTCCAATCTCATGAAATGTTAACAAAATATACATTTCCTCCATTATAAATCAGCCGGGACATACCCAACCAACCCACCGTGAAGGAATCGTTGATAGTGATGAAGCTAAGAAAATGAATGACAACTGGCTTGTTGTTTATTCTCCTGTGATGGGAAATTCTTTTTTTTTATTTTTCTAAGATTCTGAACAGCAAATATCTTCTCTAAATACGTTGTCTTTCATAAATGCAATGAAATGTATGCAATTATTTGCTACCTAAATGTGAGATATTTGAATTAAAATTTCAAAAATAGCTTCCAATTTCAGGAAAATTGTTTATTTTCTATTTTTATGTACAAATTTTTCGAATTGTCTGAAGTTTTTTAACGTTATTTTTAACGTAGGACTGTGTTTTACTATATCGGGAATCATTTCAACATTTAAAAAAATGGGAACGTTACGTTACGGAGGTTTTTTAACGCCAACTGAACAGAATTACTGAATTTTTGTTCAACTGAACAGAAGAACTTCATTCATACACATTTCGATCGGTAATAGCTCACAAAAAGTTTGCATAATAATTTTAATCACGTGTTATGCGTATAAGGAGTTCAATATGTTACTCCTTTGCTCCTATATGAATCTGAATATCAACAGGAGTTTAATAAACTCCCCGTCTCTGCGAACTTATGTGGCCGACAGCAACCTATGCGGGATGATTCTGGTAATCACAAGCATCGATTTCTATTCGGGATTATTCCAGTGGCCCGAAATTTCATCACTGCAGTTGGTAGACAGGGACACCGGCACCTACCCGTACGTCGTAGCTGCTCTTCCAGGGTAGATGGTGATTGCGGCCATGGAAAAACTGTGATGATTCTCCGGTCTTGCTTTGTCTCCCATACCACAACCACCAACCACAAGGCAAATCTTATGAATTTCGATATGTGTTTTACACCAGTGTACCCTTTTCCAAATAGTTTGCTATTTCTCACATACTCAAATCAAAACAATATAAATTAGAAGCTTTAGGTCGGTATCGTATTCGAAAGAAATTTCTTTTTCTATTCCAAACCCATGTTAAATTCCGTTTACTGAAACGGAAAAGTAAAGAATCGAAAAGAAATTTCTGCACACGGAGAAAAAAAAATACACTAAAGCATCAATTCTATGCTAAAACCATATTCGATCTATCCAGTCATTGAAATGATTAAACCAGGTTTATACATTGATAAGGATATATCAAATATATGCATTCCAATGCAATAATCAAATTTATGCATTTCAATGCATATATTAAATTTATGCATTGCAATGCATATTTTTATGCATATATGCATTCCAATGCATAAATCAAATGACTGCATTTCAATGCATATTTATTTAAATATATGCATTCAAATTCATAAATTTAATTAACTGAAGTTTTTTTTTACGACGGTAATGGTACCGCGTAAAAAAAACCGCATTATTTCAAAAAACGACGTAAAAAAAACCGCGTTATTTCAAAAAACGACGTAAAAAAAGTCAAGGAAATAAAAATTATATTTCATTGTCATGTTGAAAGGATATGGTCATAAAATGTATCGGTGGTGGAAAACATGGTTCAGTAACATTGCCTGCATAAAGAAAAACAATTTGCATATAGTCAAAACTATATTTCAAATGTAGATATATTATCATTTATGTTATTGTTATCGAGAAGTTTAATCTCATTTTCACCATACAACCTCTACATTAACACATATTGTTAATGTTTGCAATATTGTCATTGAAAGGTTTTTTATTGTCTGCACTCGGTCTAGATTATATACCAACTTTTTGGCATACAGTACAGCGAAAATTTTGTTCAAGAAAATTGCAATTTTTTTATGGTAACCTAACTTAACCGCCTATTAAGCATATTGTTATTTGGTAAAAGATATATATTGTTAAAATATATATATATATTGTTATATTGTTGTATTGATATATTGTTAAAACTATAAAGGAGATGGTTAATTTATAGTTATCAACTATAAGGGTAAATGTCGAAATAATAACGGAAACGGGCGTAGACAATGAGGGAAATGATCCAGGAATGGTTTGTGATTATGCGGGTGGTCACCGGGAATCTGCTACAAATGGATAGAGGTTGTTAATTCAACGTGTGAGCAAAGCAGTCAGTGTGTCATTGGTCGTCTTTTGACATAATCATATTAGTTCCAAACCATGCCGCAGAGATGGCGCTGCAGTCTATCTTTTCTAAATTAAGCGCTAGAGATTTGCCGTCTTTAGCAAAGTTTCTCAGTATGTCATTCGTCGTCTTTTGACATAATCATATTAGTTCCACATCATGCCACAGAGATGGCGCTGCAGTCTATCTTTTCTAAATTAAGCGCTAGAGATTTGCCGTCTTCTCCAAAGTTTCTCAGTATGTCATTCGTCGTCTTTTGACATTATCATATTAGTTCCACATCATGCCGCAGAGATGGTGCTGCAGTCTATCTTTTCTAAATTAGGCGCTAGAGTACCGTCCATGGCAAAATTTCTCAGTACGTCATTCGTCGTCTTTTGACACTGTCATATTAGTTCTAATTTATGCCGCAAATATGGCAGCGCCATCTCTGAGGTACGATCTGGATCTACTGTGATTATTTTGAATGCCTTTATTATATACAATGCTAAAGACAGCACCTTCCTAGAGCTCGATTTGGCAATTTAGATGGCGGCGCAATTTGGAACTAATCTGATAATATCAAGTGACTATATTTTACATTCTGAACAACTTTACTGAGAACGGCAACTCTCTAAAGCTTCATTTGGAAAAGATATTTTACTACGCGGTCCGTTATTTTAAAAAACGACGTAAGAAAACCGCGTTATTTAAAAAAAAAACAACGTAAAAATAGTCAAGTCACAATATACGTGAAAAAAAATTAATTGTTGGTGTTGATTGTACATTTCCCAATTAAACCTCTGAACAATACTTTTTAGAACAACAAAAATTGTTGTTTACAGTTTATTATATGTACTGATGTCATGATACTGATCGTGGATTTTGGTAGAAATCCAGCAATATGGGTCAAACTTCTTAAAATTTCTTCAGCAGATTGACTTTTCTTGTTTTGGGTCCATCGGATGTATGATACTTCAAGTGGCTAGTCCGGAGGAGGTTCCCCAAGGGTCCGTGGCTGGTCATGAGCATTTTTCAATGGAACCATAACAATAGGTGTATCGAACTGCTTCAAATTTTCTCAAGCGTTTGTTGCTTGTAATCCTGAGTTCACCAGACAAGTAGGCATTGGAGTGACCGTTTGTCCCTGAACCGGTCATTCCGAAACAGGTTCCCGTGAGGCCTGGAGTAGTCAAAAACATTTTCTGAAGTAAACCCTGACGATATGGGTATCAAAATTCGTGAAAAGTAGGCTGTTTGTCAATTTTTTGTGATCATTTGATGATTTGTCCCTGAACCAGCAATTCTGGAACAGGTTCTCGTGAGGCCTCGAGTGGCCATAAACATTTTCTGAAGTAAACCCTTGCAATATGGGTATTAAAATTCATTAATTTTCTTCAGTAGGTTATTTGTCAACGTTTCGTGACCATTTGATGATTTGTCCCTGGACTGATTATTCCGGAACAGGTTCCCGTGGGGCTTTGAGTGGCCAGAAAAATTTCAGAAGGAAATTCTGGCAATATGGTTATTAAAATTCATTAAATTTCGTCAGTAGGATATTTGTCAACGTTTTAAGGCCATTTGATTATTTGTTCCTGGAATGTCTATTTAGGAACAGGTTTATGTGAGGCCTTGAGTGGCCATAAACATATTCAGAAGGAAGTACTGGCAAAATGAGTATCAAAATTCATGACTTTTTTTTCAGTAGGATATTTCTCAACGTTTTGTGACCATCTTATGATTTGTCTTGGAGCGGTCATTCCGAAACAGGTTCCCGTATGGCTTCGATTGGCCATACACATTTTTAGAAGAAAGCTCTGGCAATATAGGTATCAAAATTTATGAAATTTCTTAAGTAGGATATTCTCAACGTTTTATGGACATCTGACGACTTATCAACGTAACGGTACAGTCCTAGTACAGTTTCCCGTATGCCAAACATTGCCAAGGTTTCCTTTTAAATTTGTTCATGGCCATTCGAGGCCCCACGAATACCTGTTCCGGAAAACTGGTTTGTGGACAAATATCCTACTGAAGAAATTTCATGAATTTTGATACCCATATTGCCGAGGTTTTATTTTGAAAATGTTTATGGCCACTCGAAGGCTCACCGGAACCTGTTCCGGAATAACCAGTCTGAGAACACGTCATCAAAAGGCCACAAAATGTTGACAGATATCTTACTGAAGAAATTTCCTGAATGTTGATACCCATTTTGCTGGGGTTTCCTTCTATATATGTACGTCGCCACTCTAGGCCTTCTGGGAACCTGTTCCGGAATAACCGGTTCGGGGACAAGTTGGCATATTGAGGTATATGGAATAGAAATGTATTTTAAGGAATTATTCCAAAGGTTTTGACAGTCTTTTCCAGAAATTCACTTGATATTCCCAAATAGTGTATCCGTACCGAACCCCGGAAACCCGGATTTACGGGAACCAGATGAATCCAAACGGACGTTGCTGCCAATTTCCATAAAGCAGATGAGTTTCTAAGTCTAACGGTGAAAACAAAACAAAAATCGGCCAATATTTGCCAGAGTGACAACCATTTGAATTAGGTGTGTACCCGGGTACCCTGTCGGCCTGATTTACGGGTGTTTATTTTTGTTGGGCACACAACTTTTTTTTTTTTTTTATTTATTTGTCGTCAATCAGTAGTAGACCGTTTTGTTACAATGATATTTACAATTTTATGTTACACTTCTTAAATATATAGTATGTCTTAAAAAACTAACATATCAGGTTTATATTTTTAATGTTTAGGTTATCTAATTGCATTGAAGTATTGCTTCAATTTTGTTTTAGTCATAGTGAAGTCAACATTTTCTCCGTGCTTATTGTACGTTGCCATCATCTGATTAAGAGGCCCAAATTTGGCGTAATTTGTGCGATGATGGCTTGTAGTAAATATATTTCTATTTCGTAATTGCCGGGACGGAATGTAAAAATTAAGTTTTGCTAAAAGTTCTACTGAGTCAACGCGTTGCGCAACAATATCATTTACGAATGAAACTAATGCAAATTCACGGCGCTCTTTTAATGATCGGATGCTGATTAGCATACAGCGTGCTTCATAAGATGGAAGAGGTAACCTTGTCCAACCTAATTTACGAAGGGCAAATAGTAAAAACTGCTTCTGTACCGATTCTATTCGTTCTTCTTGTATGACTGAAAAGGGTGACCAAACTACGCTACAATATTCCAGTATTGACCTCACATATGCAATGTACAATGTTTTTATTGTGTACGGGTCATGAAAATTGTAACAAAAACGTTTTATAAATCCAAGCATATTATTTGCTCTGTTGATGATAATATTGTAATGTTCAATGAATGTAAGTTTGGAATCCAAGATAACTCCTAAGTCCCTTACTCTTTTACACTTTTCAACTGGCTGATTCCCTAAATTAATAGGTTACTGCTCTAGAGTGCTTCGTTTCATACTAAAAGTAATCGAATTACATTTTTTTACGTTTAGCTGTAAAAGACTTTTGTTACACCAGACATAGAAAACGTTTATTTCTTGCTGGAATGTAATAATATCTTCTTTATTTATTATTTCTAAAAATAGTTTTATGTCATCAGCATAAACAAGAAATTCAATGTTTTTCAGAACAAAGGAAACGTCATTTTCAAACATTATTTATTTTGTTATTAGGAGCCCTAAATGAGAGCCTTGGGAGACTCCAGAGGTGACTTGAATAGGGTTTGATTTCTTCCCTAAATCTTACTATTTGTTGACGGTTAGTAAGGTAGGATTCGATCCATTTGAGAATTCCTGGCTCAATTCCCAATTTTTGCAATTTAAAAAGAAGCATGGGTATGTCAATGCGATCAAAAGCTTTGCTGAAGTCATGTATAAAGAGCTTCTACATGGTAACCATTGTCCATTGCTATCAGAGAGTGAGTTAACGAATTCCAATAAATTTGTGCTAGTTGATCGTCCTTTGAAAAATCCATGTTGCTTTGTAGTGATTCTGTTTTTGATTTGAGTGAACAATTTTTCATTAATAATTGCTTCAAAAGTTTAGGAAACTG
>JASCZW010017009.1:0-17731 GCA_034211315.2 Aedes japonicus | reverse complement strand
CACATCATGGTCACTAACACACCTGCGCCATCTGTTGAGCACACTGTGATGGATTACTAAGCTGAACAGATAGATGAGTATGTTAACGTCAAACGAAGATTAAACTATGTTAACACAGAACAAACATACATAACGCTTGCAGTTCTTCATCGAGTCTACCCATTAAACGGTCAATTCAAATCTTCTTAGTTAATAATATCGCCACAGGTATTACTTATAGCCGGTTCTCTGTTTGTCATGATATGAATGTTAATAAATTAACGGAGATGGATTAATATAAAAATATAAACATTTTCATATAAAAAAAAACTCGAGTTGTTACGGTCTTTGGTGATAAATTTTGATGCTGCTGATCGAAAATTATGCAGAAAAAATGCAAAACTACCAAATTTAAAAAGATTTTTTTCCTAAAGGGACAAACAATTTTGCATAGATCTTGTATGATGAAGTTCCCAAGTAACCACAAGCATTATATTGTTGCACTTATTCAACCCAAAATCAACATCGGTGATGCGGGATCGCAACAATTCAACAGTTGTCAGTGTAGTAAAGCGTTAGATAAGCTTGAAAATGTAGTGATGCTATAATGCTACTTTAAGCAATGTCTTATGGCATTACAAAAGATATAGCATTAGTTCGATCTTAGTGGGGCCCTTTTCAGCTTTAATTCAACTTCAATGATGCACTACACGCTAAGACTCAATTACCCATAAAGAGGTAGTTGTTTCACCCATATATGGGTAACTGATGCAATACTTATAATATGGGTAAATTATACTCACAAAAGTGGGTAAACTTTACTAACAATGTGAGTAAAGTGATTTATCCTAAATATGAGTAATTGGACTTTACCCATATTTGGATGAAAAAATAAACATTGTCCGTTCGTATTTTTCTTTGGAACGAGTTGGTTATCATACCATCTTGGGAACAATTTTATTTTTATTTCTGTCTTGAATTTGGATTTTGTCGTGAATAAATAGTGAGTGAAGAAAGTTGTTTTTGTAGTCACATTACTTCTATTTTTACAGCTTTCTTTTTTTGACATTAACAGAACCAGCAAGCATCTAATATTTGATTTACAATTTGAGGTCCTTCACGGAAGTTGGAAAAATTAGAAAACATTTGGATCCAGATTCGTCCGAAATATGACCGGTAAGTAGGTTGTGGCAGAGTCGTGACATTGAATTGAAATGGATTACGGAGGAATCACAAAATCTGAGAAGGTAGTGCCGTTCTTGTTTTTTAACCAGATGGGTTCAACCTGACGGAACTTGACTTAAATGACAAAGTTTAATTACCGTACAAAATTACACCCAATGTTTGAACGTATGCATCAAATGTTTGTTTTGAAGTAGATTCATTTACTTTTTAACATCATCTTAGTTCCTACCCAAATAAAGAAACAGAAGCATTTTAATAATGTATATTGTATAAGTTCTTTGTAGAATGCCGTAAGTATTCAATGGAACTGATTAACAAAAATTTTCAATATTCACCATCATACTGCAAAAGATTGTTAGGGAAGACGTTTTTGAAATGTTATTAAATAAAATTGAATAAAAAATTAAACAATTGTTTTATTTGTTTTCAGGAAACTAAGGAAATATACTCATATTTGCGTCTTATTTAAAAATAATAATAATTATAATTGACCTATATATGCGTTAAATTTACTTTTAATTGATTACTTATAAGTGGGTATACATTACCTATATTGTTAATTAACCATGTGTACTGAAATATGGGTAAAGTGAATTTACCCATAAAATGAGTATGTGCACTTTTCCGCGATTATGGTTAAAGTTCACTCATATTTAGGTAAACTGATCTTAGCGTGTAGACGTAATACATATGCACGCTATTACAGCCTCGTGGTTTCTTGGGTTTGTACTTCCAGTTCACGGACTCTGTGTTTGCAAATATTTGCAAATAAGGGAATAAGGATATCTAGCAGGAATAAGGTATCTTGCAAAACGTATATTTTTTTTACACTTCAACCCCTACAACTTTTCTAATACAATAACTAGCAACTATGTTGTTATCATCAAAATTTGCGTCATTTCATAACCTAAAAACATCATAACCTAAACAGAGTTTTCAAATTCAAATTGAAATAAAAAAAAGTTACAGCAAAAAAACTGTTTTTTCAAGTCCTACCCTAACACCCCGTTCACACTACAGCTTATATTACGTGATATAGACTAACTTGATATCAGTATCTAAACATCTAGTTTTCACTGGAAACAATGTACATGGCATTTAATATCAAGATGCTCTATATCACCTAATATAGGTTGTAATGTGAACGAGGTTTAAGTGGAAAGTTAAAAAAACTGTTATAAAACGATACGTAGATGAGCTAGAATTAAAATTTCTTCACCAAAGTTTCATTAAATTAAAATATCTACAATTTTGTTGAAGCAAAAGATTCTCTAAACCATAAGAATTAAAAGTTGAAATTTTTATTATGAACTAAAAGGACCACCCTAGTTACAACCCAAACCAATAGATAGATCTTACACCCCGTTCACACTACGAACTATATTACGTAATATAGAGTATCTTGATATCAAATGCCATGCACGTTATTTCCAGTGAAAACTAGATGTATAGATGCTGATATCAAGATACTCTATATCACGTAATATAGATTGTAGTGCGAACGGGGTGTTAGTTTAAAAATCAAATCTCCCGAAGACACCATCTGTCTAAAGATAATGGTTTTCGAGTTATCGATTTTTGTCGCGAAATTTGTCCATTCGGACCATAGTGCAACGGTCGAAATTTAAAAATTTTGAATAGCTCCGACTGACACTTGTGAAAGTTGTCAAATGCTTCGAGTGTTATTGTCACCTGTCAGTAATCTCTCATGTCAAAGCACCAAATCTGTCAACTGCAGTAATGAGTGACGGTGAAAATATTTTTCTTGAAATTTTTAGTTTTTGAAAAAAAAAGTCTGCATGATGCCGAAAAGGGACTGCGCGGTTAGGGCTGCAAGAGGACACTTCCTCGATATCGAATGCACACCGTGTCACCGGTTTCCGTTGGAAGTTGAAGAGTGAGTATCTCTGTGTCTGACTTCGTTGGGGCGTGGAAATCTATTGTTCGATTGATCGGGCGCTCCGTTTTCTAGGCCGCCAATGATGGATTTTGTACATATAATAAATGTACATTGCTTAATACATTTCAAGCTGAACAATGCACTAGGTCCTAAGTGACATTGAGAGATTCTCTTTGTCGACTTTCTCTTTGGTTAATAGCTTGTCTATTAAACGATCTGCTGATGCTTTCGACGTATTGGATCCTTAATCGCCTTTTATACTGCCGTGCTGTGTGTTGATAATACTTGAACATGTGTTTACATAGCCGCAAGAACGCAAAGAGATTCTCCCAATGTTACTTGGGACCTAATGCATTGTTTTGCTTGATTTATGTTGCTTGTCTGTTGGTGACATTATATCGATGCCCATTTTTAAACAATGCACAAAATTAATCTCGTCAAGACCAGCAAAGGACCGGCGTCAGTGGTGTAGTGGTAAGCGTGACTGCTACTTGGCACCAAAATGGGTCTGGGTTCAATCCCAGTCGGCATCCGTAGTTTTTCTGAGGCGAAAAAATCTGGTCACGTCTTCCTTCGGAAGAGAAGTAAAGCCGTTGGTCCCGGCTCATATTCATGAGTCGTTAGGTAGGGTCCAGGTGGTGAAGTCGTCTTCCTGGCGTCGGTGATTGTCACCATGTAAGGAAATAGGCGTAAAATAAAAAAATTAAAAAAAACGACCAGCAAATCACTGTTTCTCTTCTATTGTACTCATACATGTTGGTGTTGCTGGTGAAGTGGACGGAAACCATGGATTTATCCCAAAATAAAAACACTGTCAAGAATTATAACATCATACTCATTGATCAAGTGACTTCTCGTGAGTCTCTTCCCTAAAATACAAGTTTAAACCCCTAGTCAGAAACCTTAGAAAACGCTGAACAACTCCTCGTGGTTGCGCTTTTTTTAACTAGGACTAACGCTATGTCCATTCAGAATCCGGAATAATAAAATTATCTGTATCTCGGTAACGGATAGGCGTACAAATAAGCTTAATACATCAAAAGAAAGTTAATTCACTTTTCTTTAAGCAACATATCAAAACAAATCATTTCTCTTTATTTCTAATGAATATTTGCACTTTCTTCTTTTTACCACCCATCAAACGCTGCACACCTCCGGAGTCAACTTCCTTGGCACATTTGTTCCAAATTTTGGTCATCAAGTCACGTCTCGAGCCGTTTTGCCACTTTTCCTAAGCCTCCGCTTCATTATTGCTTCACAATCTCTCGATGGGCCGGAACTGCGGGCAGTTGGCTGGATTTATGTTTTTATCGATGAAATCTACGTTCTTATCGCGGTACCACTGGATGACTACCCGGCTGTAGTGGAAACTCGCCAAATCTGCCTAAAACTTCACGGGACCTTTGTGGACTTTAATGACAGGTAATACGCGGTTTTTGAGGCATTCTTCCTTGTACAGCTTCGAGTCCATCGTCTTACTCGTCACGAACTCTTTACTCCGCAGCTGCATTTCCCTTGCCAAATCATCAGTTTTTTGGCAAATTTGTCCATAAAAGCAAACTTAAACTTAGCAGGAACATCTCCTCGTGCCGTCGCCATGTAGATTTTTTGGCCACGAAGCTGACCGAAATCCATTTTGATGTAGGTTTCATCGTCGATAAGCAAGCAGCCTTGGTACTTCGTCAAGACCTGCTGATACAATTTCCGAGCTCGAGTTTTGATGACGAAACTTTGCGTCAACGTTCTGTTTGGTTGCTTGCTGATATTCTTGACGATATCCTGCTCGCAAACGAATTCTTCGAACGGTACCGCGAACAGCAGCGTATTTTTGTGCGATTTCATTATCTGATAGTCATGGGTTTGCTCTGACGGTTCTTAACACCTTCTGGTTCAGCTTGCGGTCGTATGTTCCACTACGACACTTAACTTGAGGCACTCGATCCGCTCCTTGAAACGATTGAGCACATTAAACATGGCTGATTTGGCGATTTTCAACGTTCTTGCTATTTTTATTATGGAAACGTTGGATTATCAACGTGGGTGTGCAGAATTTTTTCTCTCCTCTCAGCTTTCATCTGGAATAACTTTTGACTCAATGCACGAAACACCGAAATTTATACCACAGAAAGTGGGCGCCTAGGTAAACAAACCGCTGTAAAAGAATACTTGCAGCGGTCACTTTCCGTGCCGCTACAACACAATGATTGATTCCGATTCTAACTGGACAGAACATTACGTCTTTGTTTTCTAAACTGGGGTACAATTTAAAATAAATTGAATTGCGACCATCACGAAAAGTGGTCAGGTTTTGAGTTGTCGTTTCTCGAAAAATATTAAAAAATGTTGAACCAATTCATCGGAAATATTCCTAAGCATTGATTTCAAAAGAGGACATTGTTGATTTCAGGCCACAAACTATTAAAAGTTTCATAAATGTTTAGCCTTGTTTTAAGAAGTATATTAATTCTAAGATTATCGCATCGTACAATCAAAATGACTAACATTTAGTAGCGTACCTTGTAGTTATTTTTATGACATTTCGAGTCGAACAGCAGATCTATCAGTCATTCATGCAACCACCAGAGAAACGTTTATTTTTTATCTGTAACAAAATATTCATAGCTCTTTGTATTGCTTTCTTACAATGCACGAAAGTGATTTTTATTCCATCAAATGCTTTGAAGTTTTGACCAGTGCACGTGTGCCATTGAATACGAAGGTCTCCAGCACCAAAACATCATAATTAGTTGCAGCAACTTGATTGCGACCTAATTGAGCCACAATGAAGTAAATTTTACGGCTTTGCAACAAGTGTGCTACTAGGGGTAGTTTTTTAAAAAAACATAAAATTCGAAAACAAATTCGTTGGAGAAAACAACGAATAGATTCGTTAGTTCTACCTTCAGTTTCGTAAAATAAACGATATTTAATTTTCAGTGTGGTGTGTTCCATTTACTTAATGCAACATTTCACAAAACAAACTCAAGTAAGACTGCCTCGAAACACTTAAGTGATTTTCATATATGATTTATCAGCCATTTCATAATAAAACCATTATAATTCACTATACAATGATGTTGTTCCTTTGGTTTGTGTTTAGATGACTTGAATATAAACAACCGCAAATTCATGCATTTCCACTTGAAATTTTACCAATAACAACCTTTTCACTGCGTTATTGATACAACAGGCCTTAGTTGGGAACATACAAAAAAATATGTCCCCAACATTGGGTCTACGATTTTCTTATAAAATCATTGTTTTTTTAGCTATGTGAACAGTTAGTTTGTAACGTGTAACTATTTTCTGTACATCCAGACTGCATTACTTGCTTTATCGATTCAATTAAGCCAAATTTAGATCACTTGAAGATCGTGTAGATCGTCTGTTCAGCTTAACCAGAGAAATAATGATGCCCCAAAAGTTCAAGAAATCGAAAATTACGCGGAAGTGAACAACTATAAGTTGATTAATATGTCTCAATTGCTTCAGATTACATCGGTCATCCTTAAAGCAACATGATTTTGTTGATTATTGCGAAATTAATGACACATTTGGTACTTAGGCCAAATGAAGGAGCTAGGCTAACATTATAACCCCTTACCTTATATTGTAAATACGAACCATAGTACTTTTCTCTTATTAAAATTCAAACATAATTATATATAAAAAAAATGCAAATACACCCTCGCGAAGATCATGGTTGTCACCTTGTCGTAGGTGAGAGAGCTAATCCCATGCAAAAGGCCAGCATGGGAGACTAAGAACATAATCAGCAGTGATAGTATCACACTCTACTTTCTTTAAATTGCCACGTCGTAGTACGTTTATTTGAAGGCACTGAAAGAGGTGTCTTACTGGCGGGTTTAGCCGCATTTCACTCTTATACGAAGCTGGGAACAATCTACAAATTCCTTCAAATAATTGTCATTGAATAAACAGCAAATATACCTACACACTTGGTATTCTTAATAATCTTATTGTTCCCATCATTATCAAAAAAGGTGAGTGTTTTGATCATGTTTGTGAGCAACTAGTAATATGTCCTGATGTGTCAGGTGCAGATAATGCAAATATATATTATAATTTAAATATACGCTCTATACGGCAGCCGTGATCAAGGCACTGACTCTAGCAACATATTATTTAGCTAGGGATCAGACCTAGCTAAATGAATCAGAAGAAGTAAGACGAAATAACGCCAATGACCAAATGACACAAAACAATGGACATGAACATAATGCAAAGAAAGGAGAAGCAAACCTGGAAATGTAACACCTTTTGAGGCAGTGTCAACAGCGTCTCTATGGACGACATGATCCTTGCACGGCTGGTGAAATGCTTCAAAGGGAGTTAAGTTATGTCAGTCTAACACACAAGGAACAATAACTTCTTATTTTTGGTTCGAGAAAACTGCTTCGGAAAACTTTCAAACAAATAACAATTTAACGGACTAGACTACAAAAGACAGAAGGAACTTCGAAACAAATCATTCACGCTGAAAACGTGATACTGACTAACAAAATCACAAATACCCGACCAGGAGCGTATAACATAAAAATTACAAAATTATAACAAACCTTGTTACAACTAACTGATTATGATATAAATTTGCTTGAAACATTTTCATCTGGATAATTGTAAAACATACTTATAATAAATTATGATATAATGCCCTGGGAGGCCCAAGTTGCGTAAAGAAATAATAAATTAATTTTAACACCAGCTGATATGTTTTTGCTACATCGTAACAAAACTGTTACAAAGTTTGTTTTGTTTATGTTATATGTATATCATAGTTTGCTAGAATTGTGTTACCTCTAGAGGATGTTTTGTTAGAGTTTCAGTTATTTTAACAACATCCGCGATCTAAGTTCTAACAACCTTTGTTATAAAAACAGCGTAACTGAATAACAAACCCTGAAATAATTTTGTTGTTTACTTTTGGTCGGGTAGACTATGGAAAAAATAACAAAGAACAACATAACATAACAAAAATCTCAAACGTGGCTCCTTCCGAGTCATTTGCAACAGCGTCTTCTTGGACGACATGTTCCGTGTACGGCTGGCAAAATGATTCGAAAGTGTCTACGCAACGATATCATCAAAGGCCTGGCGTAGAGGTTTCTACTCTATTCAGAGTCCCGCCAGTAAACCTTACAAAAAAAATGCAAATACAGGAAAATGGGAGGGACCATCAGGGCACCCGATTGAAGCACTCAGAATGGGGAAAGTGGGAATGCCAACTCCCTGATGCTAACAGTTTGTGAATAGAGGGTGGGCTCTTCTTCCCGCCTATTGTGGCATCCTCATGTTAGATAGATCGCTCTTTTGACCAATTGTTCAATCTTGTTGATGGAAGGAGATTTTTCATATTCCTGTGGATACGTATAAGTGAGGTTGCCTATCTACACAACCCGTTTTTGGCCCTTCAAACATTTGCATGATAAGGATCATCAGTGGTTGTTAAGGCTTGATCTAATCTAACAGTGACGAGTGCCCATTGCTGTCAGACTTAGCTTCCGTGCTGCAATGGATGGTAACTTATATCATACATCATTTATCATGCATCATATATCATACATTTATGAATTATTTATGGATTGCTTTAAATTTGAAGATTTTTATTTTCAATATTATGATTCATACGAAAAATTAGATTTTTAAAATTTTCGGAGTTATTAAATCATGTATTTATTTTTGAAGTTTGTATCAATTTATTTAGTTATGCTTTATCTGATTTTTTTTTTCATATGTATCAACGAATTCATTTTCATCTTTTTGTTTAAATTGTTCTGTTATTTTAATATTTTCATACAATGAAATATCACTCATTAGTTTTTCTTTACATCAAATAAGTTTTGTTATTTATTCCTCAATAAATTAATAGACATATTTATTAATTCCTTCATTTGTGTATTGATCAATATGATTGCTAAATAACTTATTATTGTACATATTTATTTAAGTACGCATGAATTTCGTTATTCAATTTTTTTATTTTCTATTAATAATATGTAACGATCAATACATATGTAATAAAATATAATATACTAGCTGACCCGGCAAACTTTGTTCCGCTTTAACCGATTTAGGATACAAATGATTCCGAACATTCATGATTTAATTTTATTTTTAAGTGACTTAAGGCCAGGCTTGGCTTGTTTGTCACCTAAATTTTTTTATCGTTAATTCGCGATCGATAGCAGATTACGAAACTTGAGTTTTAGATATTGATTGAATTAAACACTTTTCGAATTTGTTTGATTTAAATGTTTTATTTACATGCTTGTACCGGTTGACAGAATCTTGCGCCAGTTCAATTCAGTGCTTTGTAATAGACTTCATTCTTTGTTCCATTATCCGGCGCGTAAATAAACAAAGATGAATAAACAACAATGCCGTCAACTGTAGTTTCTTTATATATCGCCAAAAAATGCGAAAGCTAAAGTCTTGTGAAATGACAGGTAGTGTTTGTCGAAAATCACCTGGCAACAAAATCATTGCGCCTCCAAAAGGTCTCGAGTTACTGCGCAGATCTGCATAGTCCGATCGAGTGCCTCCAATGCTCGTTTGTGTGCTATTGTGCATTCGTCCCAGTTGATGATCTTACAACACTGCAACACTTTCGTCCTTGCCGAATTCTTCCAAATCTTGCATGTCGATTCATCTGTCAGTTGGAGATTCAACGCAGATTAAGTCGTTCGACCGCCTTCTAACAATGTGGCTGCAATCCCTGAAGAGGTAACCGCCATCGCAATATCTGATCATGGATGAACCCAACCCAATAATAATGAAATAAGGTACTTTTTGCAAGTTCCGCCAGGTACATTGATAAAGAACACGCCTCTATTTCAGTCGTCAATCGCTTTCATCAAAGTGTCGTAAACGTCCTCTTGCTGAGGAGTCACTGCCGCACATGAGTAAACACATGTATTCGACCAAAACCAGCGCCTCGTTGCGCATCTCATTGTTAATTTCCAGCTCGTAATTCACAGTGGTTGTGCGAGCTCGATGTAAAATATCATCATTCATGTCATCCTTGTATTTGTTCCACAATTCGACTACATTTGATGAAAAACATGTATGATGATGATCGCAAACAGGGTACGAATTTGATTGCAGGTACAGTAACAATGGCATTGGCATGTGTTGTATCCCAATATGTGTCGTTTTCTAACAATTACATACATAACCGCTGACTGGCCTCTGGATATGCCGCACATAGTAGATCACCCACAGTCCGAAACGACTCGAAAGAAGCTGGACCACGAACATTAACTAAAAGCAGAATAATAAGGATACCTGTCAACTCCGCTGCATGTCAAGGATAACTCGATCAAAACGAAAAAATACCATACATAATGTATTGAAAATCTATCATTTCGAAGTTTTCATTTTCCCCATAAATTTGTCCAACTTTCTTTCTCTATAAATGTTCCTTGGCTCCCCGAATAGAACAAAAAATAAGCAACTGAAATCGGACGATCCGTTCTCGAGTTATGCGCGGTCTTACGTATGCCACTCTGTTTTATATATATATATATATATATATATATATATATATATATATATATATATATATATATATATATATATATATATATATATATATATATATATATATATATATATATATATATATATATATATATATATAGATAGATAGATTAATCCAAACATACATTTATTGATTTTTTATGGATTCAATTAATTAATTATGATGATGTTGTTTTGAGAAGGAAATAATTTCTCATCACCATGAGGCTCTAAGAGTAGACAGCAATTTTTGCTAGAACAAAGTTGTTAAGAGAAAGTATTGATAGTTCCGGGTGAAAATTGAATAGAAGTAGATTGAAATTGAGCGGAGGGCATTGTGAGGTAGAATTTCGAATGGTGATGAGGGCCTCATGGTGATGAGAAATTATTTCTTCTCAAAACAACATCATCACAGATCGTTACCCCGCGTATGGGAGAATACAAGGAAAGACTATATCAGTGTAATAATTTATGTTTGAATGTATTAGTTTATAGTTTTCAGCTATTAATTTATTTGATGAATTATTCGTTCATATTTCGAAAAGACAATCTCGATCGATTTGTGTTCCAATTAATTGCTTAGGTATTTTGTTTATTGCTGTCCTTATAGGATCATTCATAGTTGTCTATTTATTAGATTTTTTATTTATACATTAAATTTTTCGTTCGATCATTCTTCGATTTTAGCATTTGAAGCTTATTGCTATCACAATTCGCATATTGCTTGCTTTCGGCTTAATGTTCTAAGTGTACTTCCACAGTTCTATAATAAAAACTTTCGATGCCAGGTACCATTTTTGCATTAGTATGATTGTGTGGCAAGTGTTTATTCATATAACAATTAATTCATTAATAATTATTTTTTTAATCAATTCATAGTTTTTTGTATATTTCAATAAAAAAAATATTATTTTACATTCGAACAAATATTTTAAATAGCCTCTGAGTTTGAAGAATTAAAACCATTTTTTTAAAGTTTTTTGTCAACTATTTGCAGACTTTCTCAGTGCTTCGTACTCCGAAACAACTTCCAGGCATTTTTATTGCAAATAGTAGACAAAATATGCGGATGTGTAAAAGAGCAAGCAATGATAACCAAAGTAGGGACTTGATGAAAAAATTTCATCAAAATTTGAAAAAAATCTATGTTTTGAATTAGTTATTTATTTATTAATCTATATATGTTCAAATAATATATAGAAAAACTTATCTACAGCCATATTTATTATTTACCTTTCTTTAAGTCGCATTTGTTTTGGTGTTTCCTTTCGAAGAACTTTATTGATTCCCTTCATAATTTTATATCAAATAAGGAATTCCTTTAAATTCATTCATTTGTTAATTTATCTGCTTCTTGATTTATTTAGTTATTTATTCGTTTTTACTTTTGTGCTTTTGTTATTGTCTCGTTTATCAAATTAAATATGCAATGAATAATTCATTTTATCCAAGCTTATTGCTTTGTATCACCTAGGTGTTCGATTGCACTTCCACAGTTATTGATTGAGAGCTTGCGACGCCATTCATCAATGCATTCATTTTGTGTATTGTGTGGCTAGCCAAGTTTGACAATGATCAGTAGAGCTTCAGTAGAAATTTGGTCGGTTCACATAGAGGTATTGATGAGATCAACCATTGACTTCGAGCTTATTAAATTGATCTTCTTACCACTCGACCATTTCAACGTGTGTGAAATGACACCATTAGAATCCTCTAAAATTTACCAACATTATTTGAATGATCCCCAACGTATTTTTACCAAATAGTTTCCAGACAAAAAGAAACAATTGGTATGAATTTAGTTGCATTCATAAATTAAGGCAAAATCAAGAAAAAATGAAGAAATGCCGCAAAGATTCCCCAAGCTGTTATTAAAGCCAAGGGTGGTCACACAAAATATTGAACAATTTTATATTATTATTTAAAGGGTGATACGGTCAAAATTTGGTCAAGGGAAAACGCGTGTAAATCGGTGAAATCGTTTATTTAAAAAATCAAATTAAATTTCTTTTTCAAGTTCAATTAGTATAAAATTCAGGAAAAATATTCAGTTAGGCTTCCGCTTTTCCAAATCCGAATTGCCGGGCCTTACGCTTGACCCCTGCCATCAGATTTTGTACAGCCACCTTGTCCACCTTCTTCGCCGCAGAAAGCCAGTTTGCCTTGAACTGCTGCTCGTCCTTAGCAGTTTTTTGGTCTTCTTTAGGTTCCGCTTGACAATAGCCCAGTATTTCTCAATTGGGCGGAGCTCTGGCGTGTTGGGAGGGTTCTTGTCCTTGGGAACCACCTGCACGTTGTTGGCGGCGTACCACTCCATGGCCTTTTTACCGTAATGGCAAGATGCCAAATCCGGCCAAAACAGTACGGAACAACCGTGTTTCTTCAGGAAAGGCAGCAGACGTTTATTCAAACACTCTTTCACGTAAATTTCTTGGTTGACAGTCCCGGAAGCTATGAAAATGCTGCTTTTCAAGCCACAGGTACAGATGGCTTGCCAAACCAGATATTTCTTTGCGAACTTTGACAGTTTCGTGTGCTTGAAAATATCTGCTACCTTTCCTTCCTTTTGCCGTATAAAACTCCTGTCCCGGAAGCTGCTTGTAGTCGGCTTTGACGTAGGTTTCGTCGTCCATTACCACGCAGTCAAACTTCGTCAGCATCGTCGTGTACAGCCTCCGGGATCGCGCTTTGGCCGTCGTATTTTGTTTATCATCGCGATTTGGAGTCACTACCTTCTTGTAAGTCGATAGTCCGGCTCGTTTTTTGGCTCGATGCACGGTTGTAGACGATACACCCAGCTTATTTGCGGCATCTCGGAGAGATAGGTTAGGGTTTCGCTTGAAACTACCGGCAACGGCTGTCGACAAACGTTCCCCAAACACTTTAATTACATTTGTAACGGTTGATTTGGCAACTTTTAGCGATTTTGCCAACTTTGCGTGCGAGTAGCTCGGATTTTCGCGATGCGCGAGCAAAATTTTGATACGCTGCTCTTCTTGCTTGGACGGCATTTTGACAACTGAAGAGTGAATTCCAAAATCAAAATAGGAGCAACATTCTACACACATACACCTTCAAAATGAGGGGTGTTCAGGTTTTTAAATGCAAAATTGAAAGAAATACGTCAAGTTGATATTGACCAAATTTTGACCGTATCGCCCTTTAGTTATAAAGTGGATAATTTTTTTAAGCGTATTATTTTCTTTCGTTGTATTGATCATACCATAGTTTTTCAAAGCCTGAAAAATATCATGAGAACTTGCAAAATAACATGCACTTAAAATTAAATATATTATATAAAAACATTCATAGAAACAACTTACTTTTTATCTTAATAACAGGAAAATTGCGGATTGGCTTTATGGGTGGATAAACTTTTTCTGCTTAGAGTTTCGCGCTTATTGCTTGTTCTCAACTTAGTGTTCTAAATGCCCTTCCACAGTTATTAGTTAAGAGTTTTCGATGCCAGGTATCATTTTTGCATTAATTTGGTTGGGTGGCAAGTACAATTCTACCCTATGCCCAGCGAGTCGAGAAAATTTCTTTAACGAAAAATTCCTAGACCAGACCGGCAATCGAACCCAGCCACCTCCAGCATGGCGTTGTTCTGTAGCTACGCCTTTACCGACTGAGCTAATAAAGGACCCATACATACAAACTGTATGCATAAAAAATGAAAAAAATGCAATTTTTTTCGAAACAGATATATTTTTGGAGTACAAATGATCCAGTGTTTCTTTTATTCCTGCCCTTCACTTCAGACAGGGGTATGGGCGCGTTCTGTCGAGTTGGTCGCGGCAGATTTCATGGTTGAATCGGCTGCCCCATCAACGTTCAAAAGTGCCTGACCAAATGGACAGGTTGTAATGATCACTTGAAGATGCGATTCCCTGATATTCCCAAATGAAACATGATGGAATGGAGTAAACGAGCGAAAACTCAGCGGGAATGATCTCATATACATAGTCGAACTATTCTGAACGGCGTGTGAGAATATCACCATGAAAATCTCACATGCGCATAGCGTGCTACCAATCACTAACCCTTGTTCCTTTCTGTTCTCTTCCCTATCCTATGACCGCGGGCAATATCATATGGTCATCCTTAAGTCAACTCTTCAAAAGCAGTAACATCGAGACAACACAGATCAATAAGTAAAGAACGGTATAAACCCTAACCAATTTTACTTTCCGCCAAAGTTATTAAACAAGGTAAGCAATCAAATGACCACTACAAAATATACTGAATATCCACGACATAATCTTTAACGGAAAAGGAAGGGACCATCAGAGCACTCAAGTGAAACGATTTGGATAGTGAGCATGGGACTGCCTCCTCCCTATTGTTCACATTTCGTGGAACGAGAGCGGGCTCTTCGACCGCATCTATTGGGTTTATTCTGTCAATCGAGGGCTTGGTTCAAATACTGTGGGTGTGAACTTGCTTTTGGAAGGAGATTCTCTTCCCTATATTCGTGGGTTTCACGTAAGTTTCTCTGCTTACGGGCCCGCCCAGACGTTTTTGGCCCTTCATACAGGACCTTGATTATCACAAACAACTATAGAATCCTGATCAAACCGTTTTTCAGATTATTCCACTGCTATGGAAAGTTACCTTGCTACAATATGTAGATGGTAGTATCTTATCATCATCATCATCATCAAATGGTCCAGTTTTTTAATTATTTTATGAAAAGAAAAAAAAAAAGAACAATATAATATAGTGTATTACTGAATTTATTCAAAAGGGGCGAACGTGTTTATGGCAATTTAAGCAGATCCCAACCTTGTTTGGATATTGAGTTGGCGTTGTGGATATGTTTAACGTTTTGGTGCCTACACATTCAGATTATTTTACAGAAATAAAAAACTATACAGAAACATTTTACCTAAATTTGGCAAATAAAAAAACAGATAACTGTAAAAATAAAATGGGATTACCGAACGTTGTTGAGAATTCGGTAAATATCTTCCTAAGTATGTAGACATTTATTTGTTCCTCAGAATGTGGTAACATTGATTTGCAAAGTAATTATTGACTTTGAAACAAAACCTTAATTCCTATTTCAAAAGCATTTGAACAGTTCCATCCCAATCGAATAAAATGCGTTAACCTATTTGACACATAGACGAATTATATTTTTCAATTCTGGTTTCACCTTGTTACTGAAATATGATTCATCCATACAATTTCACAATCATCTGATCGAAATGCAGTGAATCAAATCAAGCATAGTTAATCATATGCTCATCAATTCAATTATCTTCACTGCAGGCTACTGATTGCAGCTCCAGGGCATGATATGTTAATTTAATCATATCCACACATTTTAATCGCCCCTCTGTGATGAAGGTTAGGGTAGAGCTCGGTTGTAGCTATGAAGCAGGAGTTACAATTCATCGCTAAGAGCATATTTTATGGATTAAATTGTTAAATGCACCGGCCCGGTCGAGAATTCCACAAAGTTCTGGTACCGTTCACAGAAATTCACAAAACTGAATGTTTTCATATTTGACTAAATAAGAGCAACACCATATTGGGGGTAACTTGATTAAGTTCCCGGTCTGTTCAGGGATTTGCTTAGAAATTGACTCAATGGCCAATAATTTATGATAGTATTGCTTACAGAGCACTAATGTCGTTTTCGAGTTATTGCCAGTGCGGAACTGGGTTCGCCCTAGGTCCGCCTAACAGCTGTCGAAACATGTTTTTATTCAATCGGATCTGGATCAGCTCTGCCCAGGAAATCGAGAAAACCTTTCAATTGAAAGATTTCCGTAGTCGGATCGGGAATCTACGGCTTGGTATCTCCGGACATTTACTGACAAGTCTATCTGAGGCCAGTATTTTAACATTGTGATTATCGTTCGAATGTTTGTTTCATCGTCATGGCAATATTAAGAATAAGCAAAACGAAATTCAAGACAAAAACATAATTTAAAAAGTAATGGAATATCACGCAAGCTCAGAAGTGAAAAATAAATAATCTAAATATCTTAATCGAAAATTGAAACAAAACAAATGTAAAGGAAACAGACTTCATAGCTTCAGCTATCTTTTTCCCGTCATCACCATTTCAAACAGCAACTTCCCATCTTTAATTCTATCAATCGCCCAAAATAAATCCGTTCGTTCCCAGAAATCGTGCGGCTGAAATCTCACCAACGAGATCTCCCTTCTGTCGCATATTTTCCTTACAAAAGTCATTTAAGGTAAACGCAAAAAATATTAAGTAATAAAGGTAATATCGCAACATCTGTCATCGCGGGCCCAATTTTCTCCCTCCAGGTTCTTGTTTCAACCACCCTCAAGCCGCCCACAGGACAAATGTAAGCAGAAACAACCAGACAAGGCCAGGTTGGGCCCTCAATTCAATTAACTTCCTTGCGAACCAAAGAGAAGGAAAAAATTGTGCTCGTTTCAACTTTTCGCAGCCAATTCTCGCGAAGTATCTTATCACAACGACCAAAGAAGCTAATCTAGCTTTCCTTCGTGGTGGTCATCGTTACGGTTAGCTTTCATAATTTTGCGCTAGCAAATGGAACTGATTCAGCGAATTAATGAAGATATGTTTTAATTCACTTGTGGGGTTTCTATTAGAATATAATTTCTATCATCCAAATTTTCCAGCATTCAATTAAGGTGAATTGGGATGAGTTTCCGTCTAAGGGCCACCATGATTTCCGATAAGCTTTTTCCTGAACATAAAACTCAAAATCTACGACGTCTTGTTGCATGAAATTGTAATCCCGCGTGTGATGCAGTGCAGCACACATTGGTTAACAATTTCTAACTAAAAATAATTGTAGTTTTGGAGATTTCTGTACTGGAGAATCTGATCAGTAGTCACAGTACCACCAATACTGCACTTTACTTGTTTTCCAAAAAAGGCAACAATTTTCGAATGGACGGTGAAAACGAACGGAAAAAGATATTTCTGTAAACCAAATTGAAATTTGAAAAATCGAAAACTTCAAAAAAAATACTTCCTCCTCCCTGCCGATCCTGCTTGCGTGATTGGCCGGAACTTTGGCGATAGGTGGAAAAAAGCTTGTCGGCATATTTTTCAGTTCCGCTTGGTCGCCTTTACAAAACAAATCATCCGTCGTTTTGGTCTCGAAATTATTT